>DWAP01001015.1:0-17477 GCA_018230625.1 Heliconius eleuchia
CTAACGTACATGAACTTGAAGCGATAATAACAGCTAATAATCTAGACGTAGTACTCATTTCAGAGTCGCACGCAACTTATAAAAGCTCTTGTCGTATTAAAGGATTGCATACTTATTTTACCCCTCATCGGGATGGCAAAGCACACGCCGGATCTGCGCTTGTAATCAAATCTTGCCTAAGACACTGCCTTCTGGAAGCATACTCAACTACTCAACAACAAGGCCACAGACCTTAGAAGCGAATGGTAAAATCGCCGAAAAGCGACAGTTAAGACGAACTTGGCAACCATCGCGTCACCGTTCGGATAAGACCAAACTCAACAGAGCAATAAAAGAGTTGAAATTTCTATTGAAAGAGGAATCAGATGATAGCCTGAAAAAATCACTTATAATGATAGACCCTACTGGTCGTGGAGAACACTCCCTCTCGAAGGCGACAAAATGCGTGAACAAGCCTCAGACGTCATTTCCACCGATAAGACAGAAATCATCCTAGGCACGGACTGACAAGGATAAGGCCGAGACATTTGCTATGCACCTAGCTGAAGTATTCAAGCCAAATGAAGGAATTGAACAGAACGCTGAATTGGACGCAATTCTTGGTCAAGATGTCCAATTGCCTATCAAGCCAACGTCTCCTAGAGTAATCGCAAGGGAAATACAGTTACTGATTACAGTTACTGAGTATACGGATGTAAAAAAAGCTCCTGGTTTTGACCTAATAACACCAAGAATTCTCAAAGAGCTTCCAAAAAAGTGCATAACATATCTGGCCAGTCTGTTCAATGCCACCTTCAGACTCTCGGTCTTCCCAAATCTGTGGAAGGTCGTGCAGATCATTATGATCCACAAACCAGGAAAGCCTACGCATGAATGCTCTTCTTACCGACCGATAAGCCTCACTCCTGTTCTGTCTAAGTTGTGGGAACGAATCTTTCTGCACCGTCTCAATGCTATGATTGAGGAGTACGATGTTGTTCCTATTCATCAATTACACAAAATAATATTCTACGGAATATCGTAAACTCGCCGTGGTTCACAAAAAACGATGAAATTCATGAATACCTTTATATTCCAACAGTATCCTCAGAGATTGAGCGTCACAAGAAGCTGTATATGGAACGCCTAAAACTCCATCCCAATTCTCTAGTCACAGAATTGGTGAGCAACGCAGGCGTGGTGAGAAGGCTAAAGCGAAACCACGTGCTCTGAATGGAGACAGAGGCACTGGCCTCCTGCTCCAAATAAAAACATCCTATCGCAACAAATCTGATGATAGTCTTAATGCAGACTGATAGCAGATAAATTATTTGAAAAAAAAAGTAAATTATTATATATTAGTGAATATTTCAAATCTATTCCTGTATTTCTTTAGATTCTGGTTAGATCTGAGTTAATCCACTTGCCAAAGGGTTCAATTTTTATTGAAATAGAGCATAAAAACGATCTAAATATGCACTTTTAAGTAGTAAACAATTATAGTTTTTGTGGTTTTACATACGAAGTTAAGCTAAAGGAGGATCACACAGGTGCGCCCACCACCACTTTGGGAGTGACAAACAACATACCTTGCAGCAAGTACTCGTTGTCGTCGTGCTCGTTGGAGCAGGTCTGCGCCACCAGGTAGGGCACGCCGCCGGGCGCCTGCAGCAGCGCGCGCACGGCGGCCGGGCAGTGCGCCGCCCACTGCGACAGCAGCATCAGCAGGGCTACCTGGAGACATTCACTTCATTTTTATTTGGGGACTATTTTTAGGGTATCGTATCTCAAAAAAAAGCTTATAAATATATATATATATATATACCAAAGAACCTACCTTAGACTGCAACTTAGTAGTCTGCTGCAACAACAGCGTGCACTGATGCAACAATGACACCGGCGCACTACCTATGTTGGTCGCTAACAACACCCTCAACAACTGCTCTTTCTGCCCCGTATTGTCTATCAAGGCGTGCATCAGGCACACTGAGGCGAACCAATTTGAGAGGATATCTGAGGAGAACAGCCCTCCACAGAGTATTTGACCGCTGGTTAAACTTGAAACTTCACTTGAGGATGGTAACAGGGTTAGGACTAGGTTAGCTTGGCTTATTTCATTGTGGTAGAGATAACTTTGGAAACAGTAAAGGACAGCGCATCTGTAAAAAATTTTAAGTGTTTTTATTTGGAAATGAGATTTCATTTTTTTTTGCTTTACACTAGTCTGGCTATACTATATTGAGGTAGGGTAGCAACAGGCACATAGTGTCACAACACGACGTTTTTCATATTCCAAATTCAAGACTATGTTGACTGGCGAGACTAATTGCCGCACTTTATCTACCAGGAAATTATCCGCACGTAGCAAGACACCAAAGCGAAGAAATGAAAATATTAAACATTTCATCTCCTCAAGTGGGAATCGAATCCTCAACTTATCTATCAGGTTTACAGTCACACATAGGTGCCTTTGCGCCAGACCTCATGGCCTTATATGAAAATTTTAATCATTTTTTTTTTTTTTAAATTACATTTATAATATGCGAAATCACTACACATTATTTTTAACAATATTACTTGTTACTAAAACTGTCATAAAAATTAAAACAAAACATATAAAATATTCCAACCAAAATAAAAAAGCCAAAACCCTTACCTCAAAGAAAACGGCTGCTTCTCATTCACCATAGACATCAACAGCACTATAATAGCCGGCCGTGGAGGATAAGATGGCGCTATCACATTCCCAATGAACTCTTGATTAACCGTATCCCCCCTTACAACTTCGGCGACAGTATTAATAGTTTCTGTTAAAATATCAGCAGGAACGCCGCTCGCCATTAATATGTTACACAAAGAATCTAACAAACCAACATTTTTCATTATTTTCTGACAGCTAGATATAATCTGTGCTGAATTGCTCGGTGATACCAAAGTTCTGACAAGTTGCAACATGCAATGTACATTGGAGACTTTTTGCGGAGACCAACCGATATCCTCGGCTTCCTCCGGCATGGTGAACATTGGCAGCATTTTTTGTATATAACTACCTTCTTTGAAAAAATTTATATTGCTACTGTTGTTTTTTAGTAAATTTAGCATTAGAAGAAGACAATCTTCTACTATGATGCCGCCGTCCGAATAACCTTCAGTATTGACAATTTCAAATAATCTATCAAAGGCGTTTTCAAAAGCTACGATTTTTTGTATGTTAGCGTTGCCTTTGGTCAATCTTATAAGCAGTAATAACGCCTCATTTCTTATAACTTCTCGATTGTCGGATAGTAAGTCCATCATTTTTGATACACCCATAGGTTTATCGAGTATAATTTCTTGAATATCTTTAGTCCTATTCGTTAGGAGAGAAGTAAGAAATTGTACTGTAGACAGTCTAACTCGAAAATCATATTCGTCCAAAAGATCCAATACTAGTTGTATGTTTCGCGGATCTTTAATAAACATTTCTGTGAACTGATCTCCGATGTTTATGGGTAAGTGTGGTTTGTCTTCTTCTTCTTCAAATTGTAAAGGTGAAACAATATTATTGAGTGTGTCGAGTGCATAGTTTATTGTTTCGTTGTCAGCTCTGTCGAGTTCTAATATCTGAAAGAAAAATAGTTACAAAAATATATTAAATCTTAATTAATCATATGTATATATTTTTTCAGGCCATTGTGTAACCGTAAGTGTGAAGTTTGTAGGTTCGATTACCACTTGGGGAAATAAATTATTTAATATTTCTATTTTCCCACTCTCGTAACAAAACAAAGCGTGGGTGTTAAGTTCCTTCACACAACATGTAATGTCTCAAAAATTTGGCAGACATTACCTTATAAAAATAAGTTGAATTTGTATTGTCTATTATTTTTTTTTAGCTTAATGCCTTATCTTTCCTATGGTAGGGTAGACTAACAGATTCTAATGTCAAAACAGAGAACTAGGTTGTTCTATTTTCTGTCCAAGTTTGCAATATTGGAGTGCTGAGTGACGAAGTTTGTCCTAGCATCATCAACAAATGGCCTTTCGTTGGCTTCACTGTTTATCCCACACATAGGATGGTAGGCATAGGACACCTTGGAACCTAGTGTTAAGATATTATTGTTCGTAAAAAAATAATTAACAATGACTAATTACATCTTACTGTAAATGAAATGGTTGAGGGGTATGTAATCACTTCATGGAATGAGTAATTTTTAAAATTCTGCTCTGGTCAGGAAAACTGTAGTGTAGTTTCACCATTCAACATGGGATGTCTGAGAACTAGGCCAAAACCAAGAATGAAGTCATGACAATAGATCCTTTTTGCAACTCTGCTATGCAGGAAAAAGTGGAGTTGGTTTATTTGCTTTTCAGTTTTTATTTATATAATTGTATATACTTTGAATTTCATTTTTTATATGTAAATCCATAGATGGTTATATATATGAAAAAAAGAAAACAGATTATACTTTGCTTATCTTTGTCTTTATATAGTTTTTTTATCTTCACACTATTCAGGATATATATATATGGGCAAAGGCACTCAATTTCTCAGCTTTCTTTTAGAATCAGACATTGCATGTTGAATGGCTGAATTTAACATCACACTGTCTTGGCAGAGGAAAACAATAATAACGAATTCCCCTAAGTGTGTATCAAAGCCACAATCATTGCATTAGCAGTCAGGGTCTTTCCCACTGTGCCATGAAGGCCTCAAATAAATCACTATTTATTAAAAATATAAATAATACAAATATCTACCTGTTTTAAAGTATCTAAGCCTTGAGCACCAACTTCAAGTCTGTACTTCCTTGACAATGCTTTCAATGCTCTACAAGCATCTCTTCTGTCTTCTAATAAGGTTGAGTTACTAGCTCTTTCTACTAGTCTTTCCACCTGTTAAGTTGATTAGAAAATTAACTATATATTCTTTTATAGTCGATAAAATTAAAAAAGAAAAGTAGCTGTAAAAAAATTTAAATTAAAACAGGTGAATATAAATCAACAAATTGAGAACCTCGAAGGTAATTTTCTTGTATTTGTGTTTATTTTGTGATTAAAACAATAATGACGACCTCTTACTTCGTTTAAATCTTCCATAATTATTATAACATCTGTTATTTATGTGTAAAGATGTTTATTTCACTTGGGACAGTAATAATATTTACACGATACATGTCACATGAAATTCCTCCCACACCTTACATACACACCTATCTTTAAATTTATAAATTCTCGCACAGCTATATTTATAAATAGGTCAATTAAATTTTTTAACTGAAAATTTTAGTTACCGTATCAGCAACGGACGGCTGTTGTCCAGTTTCGGGAGCCCCTAGCACGGTTTTGAGGCCGCTTTTCAAGAAATCCATTGTGTTTCACGATGTAAAACTTTTAAACATCAGTTTATTTAATTACTATAAGAAAAACATTGCTAAGTTTTCGAAATTTTTAGAAATATATTTCATATGAACGACACGTCAGGGAATTAAATTTGACATATGACATGAAAATTGTATAATATCAATAATTCATGTTGACTTTTTGTTTATTGCAAGTGTGAAAAATAAACAATAAGTTAATATGTTGATTTATAATATTTCATTCAATTAAATTATAAGAAATATATATTACGAGGGGGCACGAACATATTTTACAATTAAACTTAAATGTGAAACTGTTGGGCGCTGTCATCATCATAAACGTGAATGAAACGTAACAAAGCAGTATCTGTCAAAACGTTGCTGTTCTTATTATTTCGACAAATATTATTAATTTGCTAATTTCTTCTGTGTTATTCATCACTGAAAACAATTTTGTAAAAACCATTATAAAATGGCTACTGATCTAAATTCAAGCTTTAATGAACAATATATCAATATTAATACGAAACTTAAAAAGTATGTATTACCTGTTTTTACTATTCTAAATAAAATAGAATAAATTTATCATTTAACATGAATATAATATACATTTAACATATAATTCTTAGGAGATTTATGCGGAAACCAAACATATCTGAAGCTACTAATGAGTTTATAGCTTTAGCTATACAATGTGAGCATTCTGAACAACCAGCATTTGCTGGTCAGACTTACATCGGTGCTGCAAAGTGTGAGGCTTCCGCTGGCAACGTTCTTGGTGAAGCTGAACAGTATATAGCAGCTGCACGACAATTTATGAAGGCAGAGAAAAAGCTAACTGCTTTAAAATTCCATAGCCCTGATAGAGAAAGCTTAGAAGTATGTAAAATATTCTTTATGTAATTATATTAGAATTCTGACAATATTTAAGACCAGAATATGCTAGATTATCTCAATGTTTGGCTTACTGAGTACATGAACATTTCAAAATACAAATATAATATTTTTTGTTTATGATCTGTAGATTTGTTTTATGATTGTAATTCATATCTCACTATTAAATAATTACATTGTTTTCAAATTGTAATCCTTAAAAACATTTTCTCATATGTTTCTAATAATAATATTGTAATGTGTATGATTATGGAACATTTCAATTCATTTTTTTTTTATCTTACAATTTTAGGCAGGCATCAGTTGTTATCTACAAGCTTACAGTAAATATCCAGAGAAATCACCTATAAGAAGTTCTATTCTTCTTGAATTAGCAAATGAGCTTATTAGACTGGATTATAAATTGGAAGCTCTGCATTATTATGAAATAGCTGTTAATATTATTGAAGATAGAACTATGAAACTCATGTGTTTGAGGAATATGTTGAATTTACTAATTGATTGTGGTAAGGCGATTAGTTTTAGTAGGAATTAAATACTACTTTTTCTCAATATGCTTCACACTTTATCATACATTTAATAGGGTAGTCAGGGAGGACTTGGAGTCCTGCTAATTTATTACCCTAAGTGAAGATCAAACCTACTATTGTGTTATTACTTTTATTTTACGATGCTGCCCCACTGCTCTATAAGGGCTTTTGTATATATTGTACTTTTTTTATATTAAACTCTTTTTTTAATATAACCAAGGTATTTGTAGTTAATATAATCTTTTTATTATTTTTAGATAAATTTGATATAGCTTTGAAAACAGCAAACAAAATATGTGATTCAAAATTTTATATACCGGAAAGCATTCTAACTGAGTAAGTGAATATATTCTAATTTCTATAAATAGTGATAATGTCTTAAATATGAATATATTTTTTACAGGTTAGACATAATGTCTTCACACATTGTATATGTAATGTAGCGTTGCCAGTGGTCTCAATTTTGTTAGGATGTCCCGATATTTAGCCCAAAAATTTTATGTGCCAATCAGGACAGGCTTCCCTGACATTGCTTTTCAATGATTATTTCACATATTGTGAGAAATATCTTTTTTCATTACTTTAAGATTTTGATTAGTTAGTAAAAATTTCATAGAAATACAAATAAGTATATGTAAGTTACATATAATAATGCCTGCCTGCTGTATGATTGTACTACCTTACATATGGCAAACCAAACCAATATGTCGCAAAAATAATTACAGTTTTCCATTAAAAAATATTTAATATTCATGTCTATCACCATTAAATGCTTTATGTAAATCCTTAAACTTATTCAAAAAAATAGATAATAATAAATTAAATCCTCATAATTTCATTTTTTTTGTCTCGTTTTTGCCGTAATAATTTCACTTCTTGTGTCCGTAAAATGTTAAAAAAATCCTGCTCTTTACTAAGATAAAATCTGGCAATGTTGATGTAATGTAAGGGTGGAACTCTAAGCCAAAGATTATATTACTAAAGAGGGGATTGTTTTTTACTTCATGTTGTATCTTTTATATGACGTGATAGACAGAGACAACTTACTATTAAGACACTCCATTCTTTCATGCAATTTCTGAGACATGACTTTTTACCAGGAGTAAGGAAATGAAAATAATTCAATCCCTCAATTGGAAATAGAACTCAAAACCCAATGCAATTAGATTAATCAGATGCTCATCCACGGAATTATAATATTTGTTTTTAAGTACTTATACAAAAATTTCTAATTTAAACTGCATTTTTCTTTTTAGGATTCAAGTTATAAGAGTATTTTTAGTACTCATAGTGGATCCTGATTCAGATGTGAAATCGGAATCATTAAAACAATTGTTAGATAATTTACTCAATGATGAAGATAGTGATAGTAAGTATCTAAAATAGTGCAATAAAACTATTCTTTTAAAATAATTACTTTCATCTTAAATAAAAACGGAATCTTTATAGGATCACCTAATTTAAAAAATAAAAAAAAACTGTCTACACAAACATATCAGTTCAAAGATGAAGTGCAGGCATCCCTAAAAAAATAACTCTAGATATGCTAATGGTGATATATCTTTCCACGTGTTTCTGTATTCAATACATTTTAAGCTTCATATCGTGATTAATAATAGCATAAGCAGGGTAAACAGTGAGTGTATTTAGTATCAAAGACACTGCGTTACCCATTCTCCTCCCAATTTTTGAGACATTGCACGATTTGTGTTTTGTCTTACCAGAGCGAGAGATTTGAACTCCCAACCACGCGACAGCTCCACAAACTGGAATATTATTGGTTTTGTAATGAGGTCATCTTGTTTCAGGCATCCCATTCAACATAGACCTTAAACTAAAATTGCAATCAATCATAGTATCAACAAAATCGATGGACTATCAAGCTTTAATAAGTGCAGCCTCGGAAACACAACAGTATTTGACAAGACAACAGAAATATTTATTGGAAACACTCATTATGATGAAAAATTGTGAATAATTATATTTATTTGTTATTAAGATGTAAATTATTTTTGACATTAGTAGTTATAATATTGTAGGATAATAAACTTACACCTTTTTGCATATTGTCGCAATGGAAATTATAGCTGTTTTTTTTTAAATTATTATTTTAATATATTTACTCAGCAATTAAGGCTAGTTGTGGCAAAGAGGCACAAAGTGTGACGTTGAGTTTCACCACTCAGAACGCAATTCCTCCAGAATCGGCGGAATGTGGGGAACGGAGTGTCTTAAAACTACGTTCCCTCTGCCTACCCTGCTGCGTGCGTGAAGTTGATTTAATAAGATTTTCAATACATTTGTTTTAACATATTTATCAGGTTAGACAGATGGGACCTAGTGTCAAAGCATTTTGTTCCGGCCGCTCTCATTGTTACTTTGTATTATCAAAGCAGGAAATCAAAATTGTTAATTCCCCCAAGTGTGGATCGGACCCACAACTATCACGTTTACAGTTAAGTGCCTTCCCACTTCACCATAATGGTTTTATTTTAGATGATTAATTATTTTAATAAGAAATGCAAAAAAAAACATGAGTGTAATTTGATTTATTGGCAGTTCCATAATGGTTTTTGATGATTTTGATTTGTTATATTTTACTGTGATATTTTTGTAGCGAAAATGTAATTTATTATTTAATTTATATTATAAGATCATGTAATCATTAACAAGAAAGAAATAAAAAGGCAGACACCCCATTTTGCATTTTTATTCAATTGCAACTCCTTTTTTTTGTTTATTTTTTAGGATTACACCATTTTTTCTTTCATTGTTTAAAAACAATGCTAATTATAATTCATTTTCTCGTATATAAACGATTTATATTTGCATTAAGACTTTTTATCAACACCACTACTGTCTATATTCAATTCATTGGAAGGCAAAACCTCAATAACCGGGTTACCAAAATTGACTTCCTTGTCAATAACATCATTATCAACTGATAATTCATTTCCCAAGTTTGTAGTGACATTGATTATCTTATTCTGCTTAGAATGATACCACATTTCATCAAATTCATCATCCTCGTCAAACTCAACATAATCATCATCATCATCACTTTTTCCTTTCTTCTCATTAGTTTTTTGCCAACAGTATTCAAATGGATAGCTTATATTTCTATTGTCATCAGGTGCTATCTCAAATCGTGAAGACAAGCTGTTGTAAGTAGTATGAACCCCTTCTAGAAGATTGACATCGACTTCTTCAAAACCAGTGATGGATTTAAACAGGTCATCTGCTGTTTTAATGTCTGGTACACCTTTCTTTTCAAAGAACTGTAAATAATAATAAAATAATTTTATTAAGTGTTGAAACAATATTATTATGCAATATTTATCATAATAATATTACGCAATATTTATATATAATAATATTGTTTTTGTCATCACAAAACGTGTATTAGACTGGTTTGTACATAAAGAATGTCTCCAGAATTCAGCAGAAAGTGGGGAACAGAGTGTCTCAACACTAGGTTCCCTCTGCCCACCCTGCTGCGTGCAGGATACAATGTGAAGCTGATTTGATTTTAGTATAAAGAATAAAACAATTTATAAAAAAACTTACATTTATAATGTTGCGACAATCCCTTAACAGAAATGCTAAACCATTTGGATGGTCAGGCTGCACCGATTGAGAGACATCAATGAACCAACATTTGTTCTCCCACCAAAGTATATTATACTCAGAGAGATCAGCATGGACAAGATGGCCAATGTTATACAACTTGTGCATGGCATCTACAATTTCATGGTATACACTCTCCCATTTCTCAGGCTTCATGATTACATCACGTAATTTGGGTGCTGACTTGTTATCCTTCCCAATGAAAGACATTACAAGAATATGCTTCTTCAAACAAACCATTTCTGGGCAATTAAGACCAATCTTTTGAATTCTTATCATATTGTGCATTTCCTTCTCTGCCCACATGTGAACTATCTTCCTGGGATTCTGCTTTGAGAAGCGATTTCTGAACCTATAATCAGCCTCAATATATTTATCTCGCGTTTTAAACTCATTTAGAGTGGTCTTGAAGACCTTTATTGCACATTCTTTAGGTAAAACCATGTCAGGGAAAGATGGGTCACTGTTTGCATGTAGTACAACAGATTCTTTGCCAGTTGATATGACTCCATTAATATCTTCTAACATACCTTTATTAATTAGCTTAAAAAGTATAAGTCTTGTAGCCTCATCAAGACCCATCTCGGCAGTGGCTTGGCTTTCTTTTCTGTCTAACATCTTATGCTTGCGAGCTTGACTCCATCTGGTATGCTCCTTCAGTTGATTGAACACAGAGTTTGATAGTTTCATATCGAATCCGGCGCCGTCGCCCGTGCACACCTCGGGAGGGAATGCCATTACTTTACAAGCATTCCTTCTACCATTGATAACACTATCATGCTTCGTTACCATTTCTCCATCTTTCATAATGAACCCTCGTTTGGGAAGGCTTGCAAATTCTTTTTCGTTAGTTTCAAATCTATCCCAGTCTTTCTTTCCAGCGTTTTCGAACTCTTCATCGTCATCGTCAGAATCGTACACGAGGTTTTCAGGAACATTGCGGTAATTGTCGAAGGACACTGTTACTTTAGCGTCTCCGTTCTTCTTTTTCTCAACCCTCTTAATTTCGTCGTCATATTCTTTGTCAAACTGGCATTGCAAAACTTTTGCAATGATGGCATCGGAGTCGCAGTATCCTTTTGCACTTGACTCCTCGATCTGTTTGAGCATCTCGGGGGAAAAGTCGTTTGATTCAACAATTACGTGTTGATCAGAAATTTGTTCAGCGAATATCAATTCTTCTTTTACCTGCAAACCTTTTGCATACTCTTCAGACATGATCTCAGATAAATTTTGCACATCGGCGGGCGCTGAAACTTTCTTCCAAGGATTCGACATTTTATAAAAAATATAATTATATCACAGTCTTTAGAGAATCAATAATAAATAATATATTAATATATTTTGTAATACTAAAACTATAAGTATTTCACAATAATGTGTTTTTTCTTCAAGGTGATTTTAACCACAGATAAAATTTTATAAGTTATCATTGTTATATAGACTCGCAAATACCATTAATCGAATATCATTCGATTATATTTTTTAAAAATTTTCGATATATATATATATACACAAATTTAAGACCACTTTTGCATATATTTTATATTTTCGTAAACATGTACATGTTTTTGTTCCATCAACTCAAACTAATTCTACAGAAAATTCTTCAAGCAAATTCAAGTTTTATATGTCCAATTATATAAACCGGGGATGGTTCTATATCGTGATAGTGAACCTTAAATCACAACTTGGTATAACAGTACACTATATAACACTTCCCCGCGATCTCTGTGATATACGATGTATAATTTATCATATATATAAGTAAAATATAATGTAGACCATGATATGGGCACGACTACGACACGAAAAAAATATTTTTATATAGGAAGGGACGGAGTAGGTGCCTAGATTAAGATATTGTTTTTATGTACAAACGTATCTATGTATCTCTGTAAAAGGCTAAATCATTTTCAGGAATCAGAATTGATTGTTTATACCAGGCATTTTGTAACATTAAACATTTATTTGATTCTTAAAAGCTTATTTAATAAATATTACTAATCATTGTTAATTTATCAATACTATTTTCATAATTGGAAAAAAGATCTGGAATATAAATTTCAGATTTTTTTCCATAAGGAAAACACAAATTTACTTTATTACCTCAAGATATAAAACATCAATTTTGTTCTATAATTTTAGGACTAAAAAGGAACTTCTTATAAAAAATTAAATTCAGCCCTGTAACTTTTTAAATGCGGTTCCCCACTCTCTAACTTCTGTTCCATTTCTTATTTTATGGCTTTTACGCGTGCCAGTAAAGCAGTCTATTTCGCCAATGTCACGTAGAATGGAGAAGGAATGATGAAAATTGGTCAATTGAAAATAAAGATAACATCACTTAAAGAGACTGAATAAAATGTTTAAAATAGAAGGTCTAATTAGATTAGAGAGAACAATTTTGAGATATGTTCATATTATTTTAAGTATATATGTTGGTAGGTAGAAAAAAAATGAAAAATAAATTGGATTTTATAAATTTATTTACACCCTAATGTTCATTTTGCCGCCTTTTTGCCAGGTTTGGCAGTAGCTTGTTGGGCCTTAAGGACCTTTACGATCTTCTGTTCCTCAATGAGGAAAGCTCTGACAATGCGTTGTTTAACACACTTGTGGCAGAGCACTCCACCATACACTCGCTTCACTGTCTTTTTGCGATAGCAAAGTCTGGAACGTTCTGCGGGTCTGGCAGGTTGGATACCTCTGAGCTTGCTCTTGCATTGACCACATCTTGGGATCTTCTTGGGTTTCTTAACATATTGGTAGACCAAACGTCCACCTGGAGTTCTTACTCTGTAATAATAAGATATTATAAGTGATGAGTAATTTATCAAGTAGTAACTAAATCTTTTATAGTTTATGATTTATGGCATTAAAATTAATTTTTATTTATATGTTACTGCAAATACTTTAAGTTTTAACTTTTTAATACAAATTTTTAGTCAATAAAAATTATCTTTACCAAAATATCCATTCCCATTCATTTTATAGAAAGAAAACATGTCAATAAACAAATAAATGCAAACAATTCATTTCTCTCATGGTATACTAAGTATAACAATAAAATTACACTACATTATTTACAATATAAAGACAAATAACTTTGTATTAAGTGTAATATATGTTGTTAAGAAAATGTATAATATTTTGTATCTCAACAGCTCCTCTAATATTATAAAACATGTGTAGCATAGTCATTATTTGTAACTATGTATATCTTATACAACTTCATAATATATATTTTGTATGACTCCACACTGCATCGCACAATAAGCAAGAAAGGCAGAAAGATAATATCACAACATTCTTTGCTTTCTTTTCAAATTCACAATATTGCATGTCATGTGGCCGAACTAAATATCACATCAAACACGAGAAATAAAAATACATAACTACTGTACCATAGTGGGCTATTATTATTTGTAAAAAATATTAATAATTGTAACATACTTGTGATATTTACTATAAATTTTAGTAACATGTGAAAAGTTGTAAGTTAATAGCTAAGGGAAGGCTTTCCTGTTAGTAGCTAACTAACTTTATATGCACTACCCATGCATTTAGGTTAAAATTGGATTTAAAATTTTGAAAATACTTATTTTTTTATACTTCTACTATCTTAATAACATAAATGTGAATTGTTGCAAATATTTGTACATTGTGTCTGAACTTAATTCTGTATCACATGGACACAGATTTTTGTTAGTTTTAATAAAGTTATTTGAACATGAGCAATATATTTTTATATTGAAAAAAAAAAGTGAATTTGTTCAACTATAAATTCACAATTTTGTACATTTTGTCACGATTACAATAAATTAAAAGAGATATGAACTTAAAGATAAAGTAAGCTATTTTAATTTTTCAAGATAGGTTATAGCAGCTAACCGCTAGTTTTAGGTTATGTTTATAAGCTTTATTTAATGAAAGTCTAGACTTTAATATATTGTACAAATACCGATAAACAGCTTCAGAAACCTTCGTACGTACAAATTTAAAATACATTAAATGTATTTCATACTCACATTCTCCTCTGATTTGACTTGGTGTTGTACGACAACCGTCGCCTAAAAGTAAGACGTTGTACCATTTTTAAGCTGAAATATAAAACAAATTATATGTAACAAACACCAAACTGTTTAATTCACCATAACACTAACAATATTTCCTTAAAATAATATGCGATTTAATTTGATTTCTTTTCACTTGGACAAAATCCGTACCTTTTTGACAGCGGTTGACAAGAAAAGAATAACAATACTTTCCTATGGTAACATTTTGTTTCAGTCCGTTTTATTTGGAAAATTTATTTCTGTCAATTTATTATTATACTCAAATAATAATTTATTTCATCAATTTTAACTTTCATAATCTTTGATATTATTCTATTATTTAAATATTTGGCTTTTATGTTTTATGGTATTGATGTTTTTTTTAAATACATAAAGCAATCAGAATACCATCATTAGATTATGAAAAACATCTTAGTTGTGATTCAATTTATTGTTGACCACATATTATAATACAAAACTTTTGATCTGTAAAACTTATAACATGAATTTAAATAACTTATTTTTGAAGATAATTTCTTTCTTATCTTATAATTTCTTAGTTAAAATATTCTGGCAACGAAAACGTACTTATAATTTGGCATTTTAGTGAGTGGCAACATTAATTACAAGGTTAGTAAAATGGCTGCCGCTGTGTGATGTTTTTGGTGTTTGTGTTTAAATTTTGAGATAATACGTGTTTCTTAGTGAAATTCCTCATAAAATGGGTAAGTAAGTTTTAAAATGTCTTTAAAATACAATTTTATAATGTATATATAAGTAAACAAATTATTAAGAGTCTAGTCATTGACATTCCATAGAAGATAACAGATGTCTTTTTCGATCAAAACATGAAATACTTCAATAATATAGTATGAATAATAACTTATAACTATAATGAAGCTATTGTATTACTTTCATTTGAGAAAATAAATCGAAATGTTGTGTACAATAGTAAATTGTCTGTCTGTTTTCGTAAAGATAATATATATTTTGTTATTAGTCTTATTTGACTTTAAGCACAGTATAATTCACAGGTTCAGTTTTAAAAATATTACGTCTTATATTATATGTTTAATGTTGTTCATTTTGAATATTCTATTATTTGTAAATTTTTTAAATAATTTAAATTTATCTCCAAGTGTTTAGTATGCGCTTTTATCAATAGATGTCAGTAAAAAAGACATGGAGGAGTTTAATTAAAATGTAATTTTTAATTAAATTTAATTTTCGTCAATTTTTTTTAATATATGGAATTAACAACCACTTTTTTATACTATATAATTTTTTATGTGCTTTGCATAAACTTTTTAGTATTGGTTATATTTTTAATATGATATTTATAATTTCTTTTCATGTTACATTGGTATATGTTAGCGTTAGCAATTATAAATTTTATCAATGGTGATTTCAATCAAATCCTTTTCTACTAGTATTATCATAAAGTTTGTGAAAGTTTATAAGGATGAATATTTGTCCCACTTTCACACAAAAATTACTGAACAGATGAAAATGAAACTGCAGTAATATACTTTATACATTAAAAATATGCATTATATTCTACAAGTTATCTATAGATTTGGTATAATTTGGCTATAATAAAAAAAAACTTTTAAGCAGGCAATACTATGTTTGATCACTAGTATACAAATTTGAACACAACCGCTTCTTGAACCTGCATATATGCAAGTAAAAGCAACTGGGACTTGATTATGGTTTTTTTTTTAAATATTTAACCAGTTATTATAAGTTATTAAAATAATTGTTTTTATTCTAGTAATAATGTTAATAGTTAACATTACTAGTATGAGAAAAAATATATATTTGAAAGTTGCATTTTATGTTATAATAATAAAATATATAAAGACATAAAATAGGTAATTTGTTGATAATGTACAAGCAAATAGTAATTATAGATTATAATATATTCACATAATTGTATCCAAACATTTCCTATTTATTAATTGTCTATTTATAAATTTATTGCACTATCAAAGTCATACTAATAATGTAAAAATAATTTTATTATATTGACTCAAACCCACACTTCTTTGAAACTGTTTAGTAGAGGTTCAAGAATAGTTAACAATTTTATATATCTATTTTAAAATATTTACTATTATAACTGTGAAAATGTTTTAAAAAATTGCATATTGTTTTACTTGTAAAATCGTTTCAGCTTCACTTTTACAATATCATATCAAAAACTGATTGTATAATTTTTCCCCTTATTTGCTTTCTACTAAAACAGATATTGTACATCATTATTAATTTCTTAACAAATTTCAAAAATCAAAGCTTACAAGTTTTATAAATATGTAAAATATGTGATATTAGTAGAATTGGCTAATATTTGACTATGATGTTTTGCCTTACAAGGGCTACGCTTGAAATTGATTATATGTATATTTATGTGTTTATAAAAATGTGTTTTTAAAATCAAGAATTCTTTTCTTTTAATTAAAAAAAATATATCTCATATTCCATTATTTCCAACTTTGGAACTTTTTAATAACTTTTTGAATTATGCTCAATAAGTTGAAAGACAAAAATCTAAAATAATATTTAATAGGGAAATCACATAAACCAAAAAAAATTGTTTTCCTAAAATATAATTTGAATATTGCATATATTTCCCTACACCAAATGAGATAATAATCTAGCAGTTAACACATTTTAATAACATCATCTAATTTTAGAATGTAGAAGGACTTTAATGTGGATTTTCCTTTAATCTCGACCTATCGGTCGTAACGAATCCGGAATTCGCCTTCAACGTGTATATAACTGATGCGCGCGAGCGTGCGCAACCCGCCATGTTTCATTTGAGGTGTCAGAAATAAGCTTTTATAAAATGTTCAAAGGAGCTTAGGTTATATGTTAAGTGTAGAGTGGGTATACTGTTTAGTTTTCTCCGGATAATCCAAATTTAGGAAAGAAAAATACTTGTTTACCGCGCCTCCTGGAAACCGACCTGGTCGGTTTCCAGGAAACTAAAAAACCCTAAAGGGGTATATAAGGTGTACGAGACGTGTAGGAACAATAGTATG
>DWAP01001016.1:0-17476 GCA_018230625.1 Heliconius eleuchia
GGCGTTGAGTTCTGCTACTCAATACGCAATGCCTCCAGAATTCGGCAGAAAGTGGAGAACGGGGTGTCTTAACCCTAGGTTCCCTCTGCCTACCCTGCTGTATGCGGGACACAGCCTGAAACTGATTTTTGTTTTCAGCATATTTAACAATAAGTAACTCGGGAAAAAAGATTCTGTTTTAAATTTGTCCTGTTTTCAAAAATGACTGAGATCCGCGTTTAAGTGTGTGACGTCATGCCGCGTCTGGCCAATAGGCGCTTCTGCAGACTTCGGCTTGTTGTGCTCTTGCGGTTTTCGAGGTCAGGCGCCCCTCGACGGAATATAAATTTCAAATTGTTATAGTAAAATTTTGATGTGTTGGTGTGACTAATTAAAAGCAATATATACATAACATAGACGGTTAGTACAAGAGATATACAAGTCATATTTAACGACGCACCCGTAGTGTTGTGATCGGGCTTGCAGTGTTGGCATCTAGCAGACTCTACCTAAAAAAAAAATTATAAGTAATTACATAGCTTATATCACAAACTATCATTTTGAGGCTGTCGTGGCGCAGGGGCACAAGAGTGTGACTGTAAAGCGTAAAACAAGGCATTCAGTTGCTTAATAATTAATATAAATTATTAATAAGGAATTAAAAAATCACTATTGCTAGTAATTTAGCATTAACCGTTTTATTGTAAGTACAGAAGGCAAAAAAGTCATTTATAAGCGCTCGCATGAACTGGCAAATTGTACGCGTTATAAAAGCGCTTATGCCTGGTTCACATGCAATGCTTTTTTAACTCTGGTGATCGTATCGATACTGTTATGAGTACAATGCTTTTTTTCCATACTAGTCACAAGTATAGTATCGATAATTTCTGCTCGATACTGTGTCGCTAGAGTTATCATGTGACTTGTAAAATAATATTGCCATAATAAAAACGTAACAATACTGATAATAAAAACGTATTTTTTATAAAGAGTTATTAAAATGCGGTATGCCGTATACGGTACCTTTGCTACACTTAAAAATCGATTAAGCTTTAAAGTTTAGTGAAACAAAGGTACACTTAACCTTAAGGCTTTATTCATTAATATAATATCTGAAAGACGTCACAGAATACAAAAATACATTGAAGTAGGTTGTCTATAAGCTTCACGCTGTATCCTGCATACAGCAGGGTAGGCAGAGGAAACCTAGTGTTAAGATACTCTGTTTCCCACTTTCTGCCGAAGTCTGGAGGCATTGCGTGTTGAGTGGCAAAACTCGACGCCGGGCTTGTCTCGACACCAAAGTAAAGAAATGGAGATATGAATTTAGTTAAATATTTCATGTCCTCGAATGGAACCACATCGAACCCACAACCAGTCGATTTTACAGTCACACTTTATGCCCCTGCGCCACGACTGGCCTCAAATTATAGTTGTGTATAATAAGGTTTAAATATTTTTTTATTAAACATTTTTTTAATATTATGTATAATAATGTATTTAAAAATATCGATGACTTTTTTAAATATTGCTATCTAATGCATATAAGGTAATATGTTCAAGCGTATCTTAAATTTACTTTAAACAATTTTATATCACTTAATTGATTCAACATATTATTAATAATAAAACATTTCTTATGGTAGGTATGGCAAGCATTGATCCGTTCATATATTTTAAAATTACAATAAATAAATAAATCAGTAGAGTAGTAGAAGTAGTAGAACCTTGAGGAAATAACCAGAGCAAAGAAATAAAAATAGACATTTAAATAAATATTTCAGTTCCTTGAATGGGGATTGAACCTACAACAATCAGTCGCTTTTGTAGACACACATTATGAAATATATTTTAAAATTATTTAATATATTTTTTAATTTCTTATAAATTAATTTTAATATATTTATTTCATAACTTATTTTTTATTTATTTTCATTGAACGTTTTCATCTGTATTCTGTGCCTTTAATGTCAAAGCGTCAAATGAAAAGGTTATAGAATAGTAAGAATTCGGATATCGTAAAATTTTAAGTTGATGTTAGTGCTTGGTTTTTGTCGGCATTGTAATAAATGGTGAAACTTTAACTTTTTATTTATTCTATAAGTATGTCGACGGGTAGTACACCCTTCCCTAAATGGCAGTTAGCCATCATTCTAGGAGCTCCTTTGGCTATTGGTTTAGGTTACCTTTATCTAAGAAATAGACTAGAAGATCCGGAAAAGAAGAAAGTAGCTGAGTTGAAGGCTAAGACGACTATTTCTTTAGATAATGAA
Organism: Heliconius eleuchia; assembly: GCA_018230625.1. Lineage (NCBI taxonomy): Eukaryota > Metazoa > Arthropoda > Insecta > Lepidoptera > Nymphalidae > Heliconius > Heliconius eleuchia. The sequence goes on from DWAP01001016.1 coordinate 2,253, forward strand.
GAAAACGCGAAAGCCGCCGAAAGCGCTATTGATCGAGCGATGAAATTAAAAGGGGCCGGAAACCGAGCTTTTCATGCTGGTGAATATGATAAAGCTATTTCCCTGTATAACGAAGCAATTGAAGCGTGTCCACCTGATCGTCCTATTGATTTAGCTACGTTTTACCAGAACCGGTCAGCATGCTATGAGAAGCGTGAAATGTGGGAACAAGTTAAGGAGGATTGCACATTTGCTCTTAAACTTAATGAAAAATATGTCAAAGCATTTCTGAGACGATCTCGAGCCGCTGAAAAAAGTGGTGATCTCGTTTTAGCTCTTGAAGATGTAACTTCTGCTTGTATTTTAGAAAGATTCCAAGTTCAGAGCTCATTAGTTAATGCTGATCGCATTCTTAAAGCCCTTGGCAGACAACATGCAAGGGAGGCACTTGCAATGAGACAACCTGTAATGCCATCTAAACATTTTATTAAAACATACTTCTCAGCCTTTTCTGAAGATCCCATTAACAAGATTGAAGCTGAAAAAGATTCTGTGAATAGTTTCATGAATGCAAAGCAAGCACTGGACGCTCAAGATTATGATTCAGTTGTGAAATTCTGTACAGAAGAGATAGATTCAGATGGTAAATATAAGTATGAAGCATTGCTATTAAGAGCAACTTTTTATCTTTTGCTTGGTAGACATGAAGATGCTCAGATTGATCTTGGTAAAGTTATAGACAGTGAAGCACCAGCTAAAGTCAGAGTGAATGCTTTAATTAAACGTGCCTCACTTTACACTCAATTAGAAAACACTGAATGTTGCCTGGAAGATTTTGCAAATGCTGCTGACTTGGATGCTAGTAACTCTGATATTTATCATCACCGTGGCCAAGTATACTTGCTACTGGAACGTATGGATGAGGCAACAGCAGAATTTGCAAAAGCTGTGGAACTTAATCCGGACTTCTCAATTGCTTATATTCAAAAATGCTATGCTGACTATAGACATGCCCAGTTGCATAAAAACATTGGAGCTTTAACTCAAGTCCGTGCTGATTTCGAGAAAGCCTTAGAGCGTTTTCCAAGATGTGCGGAGGTTTACATATTATATGCTCAAGTCTTGTCAGACCAGCAAGAGTGGGGTCGTGCTGAAGCATTATTTGAATCAGCATTGGCTGTAGATCCAAATAATGCAACATTATATGTTCATAAAGGTCTTGTTCAATTGCAGAAGAGTACAGATTTCGATAAAGCTGTCAAATTAATTAATAAAGCCATTGACACTGATGATAAATGTGACTTTGCATATGAGACACTAGGAACGATTGAAGTCCAAAGGTAAGAAATGACAGATATTTTAACAGCCAACATTGATATAGCAGGGTAAGCAGAAAGAACAAAATGTTAAGACACTCCATTCATCACTTTCCACCCAATTTTTTTGACACTACACTTTGGTACCATAGCAAGGAAAAAAAATATATCATTCCCCCAAGTTTGGATTGAATCCACAATTTATAGTTTAACTTGTTAAATATACATATAATAAAACTATATGTCATGGAGGGCTGAGCCTTGTGATTTTACAATTGTATATCTTTATAAGATAAAGGTTATCATTTCATATTTTAATGTTATCTACTATGACTAAGTTATCTTGGACTTACTGTTTTCAAAAAATGTTTGCTATTGAATAAATTTTAAATCTTGCTTGTCCTATAAATAAATTGTGGTCCATGTTTTGTTTCAATTTATCCATGTCAATATATCATATTGTTATGTAACATGTGAATACATATATACATTGATTAACATTGACATTATTTACTATAAATATTTGTACTGAAACTGATAAAACAGTTTTGGAAAAAATAAATGTAGAAGGACTCCAACTCACATCTCTTGAAACCATAAAATATTTTCTATCCATAATGTAGAACACTTCAATGTTAGGCAAGTTGAGGCAATTATTAGTTAGATTCGTACTCAAAAGAATTAATTCCTTTTATTACTTCAAACAAGACAAAGCACAGAGCTGAGTTCCATTGAAAATTGTAAAGTTGGGCAGAGAGATGGGAAATAAGTTAAGAGTTGTTTCCCATCTCTCTGATTTTGTTTGCCAACACTGCTATAGGGTCAAAAAAATTTATTATAAATAATTAAATAACACACTACTTTCTCTCATATTTACATAAATCAATATTGTATTTTTTCAGAGGAAATCTAAGGAGATCACTAGAGCTTTTTGAAAAGGCAATTGCACTGGCAAAGACAGAACAAGAAATGACACACTTGTTCTCCTTAAAAGATGCCGCCGCTGCACAGTTAAAAGTTTCAGAACGTTGGGGGCTGGACTGGACCGTTAGTTAGATTATATCTAGGTCTTACATAAAATGCACAACGAGAACAAAATCCAGTATGATTTGGATACACCCAAGCAAGCAAGTTAGAACATTTTACATTTAGATGTAATTTCATTAAAAAAGGCATATTATGTGAATCATGTAGAAGCAAATAAAGCTATTCAGATATCAATATTATATTTTCGTAATAATTCCTGTTTGAACAAAAATCATTAGAATATAACAAACTGTGTAGTACATAATAGAAAATAAAATTTAAAAGTTAAATTAAATCAGCTTAACACTGTATCCCGCACACAGAAGGGTAGGTATAGAGAACCTAGTGTAGTGTTTTTACACTACACTAGGTTCTCTATTCCCCACTTTCGGTCGAATTCCGGAGTGCATTGCGTGTTGACGGGCGGAACTCAATGCCCTGCTTTGCCTTGACACCAGAGTGAAGAAATGGAAATAATAATTTAAATAAATACTTCATTTCCTCGAATGGGGATCGAACCCACAACCAGTCGTGTTTGCAATCAAACTTTGTGCCCACAACCACCCACCCACAACTGGCCTCAGAAAATAAAGTGACCATATTAAATATGCAAAAATATCTAATTAATTATTGATTATTGCTGCTTACAATCAAAAAGAAAAATGGATAGTGCTGTATCTGTTTCTATATGATTCAATATATTGTTTTGATTTTTGACCTACACACAATAAAACTTTATAGTTAATGCATATATTTACTGCATAAAATTTTAGATAATTTTTTTTTATTAGTTTTAGGACAATAAAATGGTTTGTATCATTTCTATATTGGAGTAAGTCTCGTTGTGATAAAATTGTGTTGTAATGATGTAAAAGCTAAGCTGCCGCTAACTCGTTGCTTTGACCCTCGCTGAACCTAAACTAATATAAACAATTTATTTACAAAATTAATTTATATATAGAAGATTTTTGTGTTTTGTGTACATATGTATGTTTATATGTAGTCTCAGTCTTATTTATATTTATTAAAGTATCAGGCAAATAAAATATTGAAAAAAAAAATGTCAAACAAGAAATTGTTAAATGTACATATTAAATCTAATTTTATCCTATAAATTTTATTTCACTTTTAATGTTGTAATATCATAAACATTTTATGTAGAACAGATAAGATGTTAGCATAGAGAGGATATTCATTCTTTGAAATTGTTATTAAATATTTTATATTAAATAAATTGAATATTTTAAATATTAGATCTTCTTTTTCTCTTATTTTAATTGCACCTATCGATTGTACTGCACCAAAAGTAATAATTAGATAATAAATTCGAAAAAAAATATGCATAGATTGTGCTTCATATTGAAGTCTTGATTGTTTTGTTTATACTTGTTAATGCTTGGGAAATTGAGTCTGTATTTTGTTTGAAGTAAAAAATCATTTAATTAATATTAAAATTTTATGCCTGTATTTTGGAATTGTATGTAAAAAGTTATTTAATAAATTTTATTGTAACTTAGTACATAATTCATAAATGTGTAATATTGTGTGTAGTTGCATCAGTTGTACTTAACTATTTTGGATTACTCATGCATTAAACACTGCCAACTCTTGCTGTACTAAAACATATGAAAAGATTGTATTAATATTGTTTATGTCACATTCTAATGACGAGGACTAACATAATATGTTCAAATGTTTTCATTTTAGTTCATCAAGTTGATTTTATTTTGCTACAATATTGAGTATTGTTTTTTAATGTATGATAATTATATGTTAACTTCTTTATATATTATATTGTAACATAAATGATACCAGACATTAAATTCTTATTGGTGCGACCAGGACAATATTTCCATAAGGAAAGTTAGTTCACTTAAATGTTTTTATTTACTTATGCTTAAGTTTTTGTAGTTAGCAGAAGAACAATTAGGTTTAATTGCTATTCAATATTGATTAAACTTACAAAGGCAATTTGTGAATACTTTCACTTTCTATATTATCCACAAGCTAAGTCACAGAAATTTTGAACAGCTTATACATTACATATGTATGTATATTGTACACTATAATTTAAATATTAATTGTTATATATACATATATGTTATAAAAGGAATTGTCGTCGGCATTTAGTTGTTGGGTCCAATATTGAGAAAATAATTGTCTGGACTCATTTAAACAGAGTACTAGACTATAGATCTCGAAGTTGCAACTTATATTTTTTTCGTTTACTGTGTGAGAAGCATTACAGCGATGGGTTGAGTTTAGCGGCGATTCGTTTGCACACTTTGGGTGCATCCAGAAGCTCTGTACTCTATAATTGACATTTAAATATACATATTTATTTTTATTGTTTTTATTTTGTTTTTTATTCAGTAAAATATTATTGAAAGTTTAATAGTTGCCATATGTTAATACACATTATAGTGTATTGAGCGTTGCATAGAAACAAATTTTGGATGCACCTTCAAATCATCAATTAGATTTGTGAATTAGAATTAGATTGAAGAAAATGGTTCTACTAAAATTGTTACCTCACCGATAGTGGATAGTTATCGATAACTTCAAAATATAATCCAAAAAAAAGGTTTGTTTATTATTATTACGTTTCTCATACTACAAATACTACATATTCGCCATCACTTCTTCACATATTGACAATAAGAAAAAAATATCTCCATATTATCCACATTATCATATATCCATTTTTAAAATTTTTCCTTTTTTTTTATTTATATAAAGGCCACCGCGGCCCATTGGAACATCGCATGACTGTGATGAATGGGAATCCTGCCCGGGGAACTAATTATTTTCATTGTAACACTGCAATTATGTCACTTTCACAGACCTAAATGGAAATTTGCTTAAAAAACATATTTTATTGGCTTGGCTTGGCAGACTTGTCGCACATATTTTAAAAATAATAATTTTACTTGTTTTGACGTTACTCATTTTCCTGTAAATCTTAGTGGCCATGACTTTATATTTTGTATTACTTTATGTTTATTTATTACTCATTCATGAAAGTTGCCAACTATTGTGCTATAATGGAACTCTAAATAATCATTCATATGAAGAAGATACGCTGCAGACAATAGAGATATTTAATTCAAATACGAAACATATGGCAAGGTTACGTTGCTCGTTCTCAATTCTATGTAAAGGTTTTGGTTTTAATTATTTAAATAATTTTACAATGGACAGTTATGCGTTTGTAGCTATTATTTGAGATGTTCAGATCAAAGGCTTTTTCCTTGACATTTTAGATATATAAGATTGATTTCTATCACCACTAGAAAATTCTTAAATCCACGTTAAATAGTTAATAAAGGTCGTTGGGTATCGTGAAGCTTTCAATTTTTTATAAAAGTATTATTATAACAAACTCATTACCGAAGCTCTGCAAAAATGTAGATAGGCCCCGGTTCGCCACTTCGCCCTCGACACTTGTGCGTTGAGTGGCGGAACTCAATGTCGCCCTTTGTTTACCAGAGCGGGCAAATTAAAATTGTATATTAAAATTTTATATGCATTTACTTTTCCATCGCTTTTGAGTTTTAGTAGAAGACTACTTTTACATTTTTATAAAAAATTATTGCATCAAGGCTGATGATCACAAGTTGTTAATAAAAGATGATAATTTAGTCGTTTAATTAAGACTAAATATTATTTTTTATTAAATATATATATTATTTTTTAATTAATATAATAACTCTATGAACAGTAAGTATTTGACAATAGGTATACATAAAACCATACAAATGTCTAAAATTCTAACCGCGTCACTGGTTTTATACTGTTTGCCATATCCATTATTTACATCTAAATCACGTTAACACAAGACATGTCCGGATGAATCGAATATTTATAACTTTGTGTTTGGTGGGAGCAGTGAGAGCTCTACTTTGTTACAACTGTTCTTCCACACAACACAGCTGGGATCACTGCGGAGGAGACTTTATATTACCGTCCTCGCCTTTCAACAGCAGCAGATATTATTTGATAAATTGCACCAAAGGTGTTATATTTTACACAATATAAGTATACCTTATATTTTTTAACATTTTTAAAGTGTTATTCCACATTTAGGAAAGAAAAATACTTATTTAGTAAATCCTCCTGGAAACCTGGTCCACCTGGTCGGTTACTAGGAGGCGCGGGTTCGAGTCCCGCTACGTCAAAATTTTTATACGTTTTCTAAATAAGTAAGTATACCTAATATTGAATTAAATTGGTAGGCATAATTCGATCTCTACAAGATTAAGGAATTAATTATTTTCATTTCTCTATTCTGGTGCGACCTTTCTGCTTTTCCTATAAGGGAGAAAGCGTGAAGCTAAACAATTGGAAACATAGAAAATAATAAATATATATAAGGTAGGTATACCGGCGTTGCGTTTCACCACCAGGGTTCGGCGGAAAGTGGGGGACGGAAGTATCTTAATAGCAACGGAGTGTCTTTACACTAGGTTTCTTCTGCCTACACTACTGTGTGCGGGATACAGCGTGAAGCTGATTTGATTTGATTTGATTTTTTAGTAGTGCATAAATATAGGGAAACTAAAATCAAATGACAGAACCATTTTGCCAAAATTTTTTAAGATTTTTATATTTTATATTACCACTCTGGGATTATAAAATTTTAGAATATTTAGATATTAATTGACACTTGTTTATATAGACCGGACCTATAAAATCCAATTTTTAATAATTGATAATGAAAATTTTTAATAATTCGTCGCAGAACATTCCATGTGTTTCGTTCGGTCTTGGAGAGCTCGAGATAGGAACGCCTGGATTGTTCAACGGGGATGCTACCAAATGAGCTCCGATGATGTTTACCCCAAAACTATGAATACACCTCTCCGTTCTATGACTTGTAAATTACAAAAGTACGTAATAAAAATAAGCAAAAAACTATATTATACGACTAAGTATTTAGTGGTTTACCCATGGTTATTTATTACATTTTTTAAATATTTAAATTAAGTACTCCATCAATCAATAAAAAATGAATATAATGTCTTTTCAGACTTACAAATGCAGAATACAAGACATGTCTTTGCAGTGCAGACTGGTGCAATTCTGCGATGTTAATTCAAAGCACGTTTAGTCAATTTAAAAATGTTTACAATTTAATTTACTTGGTACACGCTTACAATTGCTTAAATTGAGTGGTATTTCATAGAATTAGCAATGTCACAAGTAACAACGACAGGAAGTATACGCTTAAGGGATGACCGCGGAAGTATTGAACTATTTGCTATTCACAATTTTCTATGAGCTGTTTGGATTGCAATAAACGTTGACTTTATAAGTTTATAAGCAGCTTTCACTTTATCTTAGTCGCCTGTGTCTTTCTACGAAAAGGATGGTAAGAAACGTGTGTGTTAGTGGGCCGCGTCCGCTGCGCCGCATACATCTTTTTTGTAGACGTGTGTCAATCTAAACCTACATAATTAGAAAAATACATCTTCTGTTTCTGTTAATTTTTCAACTGTGGATTTTTTCATAATAAGTTATTTTATTACGACGAGAATATTGTCAACAATAAAAAAACAGTATAAAATTTTTTACAAAACTTTATTACAATGTACTACCTTAATATTTCATATAAATTACAATTTTGTAAACATATATCTTTTTAATAATGATCAGTATCTCCACTACACCGCTTTTCGCTAATAATTTTTAACTTAGTATCTATAAAAGCGTATAATTTAATACATAAATTAGGTAATTATCTACATATTAAAATTAATTTGCTACCTAATGCTAATTGTTCCTCTTCATATTTGTTACACTTGCTAATAAATATATTAAATATTCGTCTTTCTTTATTATTTTATTATATACTTAGTTCATGTCAAAGTTGGTGCTCACTTGGAATGTTAAAAACTTGAGTATATTATTACTCAAGTTTTTAACATTCCAAGTGAGGGTTGATATTACGGTAAGCTATACTGCTCTAATATCATTTACATAAATGTTATATTTCAATAACTATTTAATTTGTTACAGACTTGCAATTACAAATCTTGCGAAAAAAAAAAAGAAATATATAATCTCATATGAATATGAACTATCTTTTACGAATCGATTTTGAGTCAATGCGCATTTCGCTTTGGATGTACTGTGTACATATAAAATAATATCGATTTCGAACAAAAGAGTCTTTCGAAATAAAGAAAGTCACTTGTATGAGATTCGATTTAGAAATGTTTTTTTTTACAAAACAAAGCTGTTGTTTCGCTTGTCAACGACGACGTATAAAGAAGATATTTTATACAATTTAGTGTTCAGGTGGGATCAGCAGATTTATAATATAACTTATAAGAGTTTTAAAATAGCCCTACTCCGGTTTCATACTGGAACGGTAAAATAAATTATATATTTAAATAATATTTTGTTCTTCCATTGAATTTCGAGTATCGCTCATTTGGTGTGATAATGACATATTTGTACTTATTTCAAATATAAATAATGAAGAAGGTGCAATCAATTTTTAATCTTTCCGCATACACAAAAGAAACATTTTATTTTTCTTAAAAGAATATCTGAACGCTATGAACGTCTCCTGCAGCATGACCTTACTAAGGGTCATGAAAAGTTCCACTTGTAACTAACACTTCATGTTTTATCATTTAAATAAGATTAATTTTAAAAAAATATTTTGGTCTCTTGAATATAAAATTATTTTATTAGATCAATTCTTCTCTATGTCGTTCTTCTTAAAGCTCTGATAGTCATTTTCATCGGTTTCAACAATACCCTTTCGGTATATCTCCACAGGAACCTCGCTGCCATCACTCACATCGTATTTGATGCCGAGATCCGTTTCTTGTATTTCTATTGAACCAAGGCCAGTTTCTATTAATGACTTTAAGCTTTGTGATCTACTTTCTCTATTTGTTACAGGTTTTTCAGGCTTTTTAATAGATTTTTCTTTAATCGGATGCAAATGTTTTACCTCGTCAGTTTCATTTGGATGTAGAACATTATTAGTGAGCTCGCTATTTGGTTTTGGTCTAGATCCATATGTCTTTACTTTTGAATGCCCTTGTATAATCAAATATGATGAAATAGATTCAACTGGGGCGCTATTGTCTTGTCCGGCCCCAGCAATAGTAGACATTGGTGTAGTATAACGCATATGTAAATATGGATCCTGAGTGTGTGTTGCGGGTTTTTCATGTAGCAAATTATTTAAATGTTGAGGGTTTACATGAAAATGTTTTTTGTGTACAAGAGTACTCTCCTTGGATAAAACAGGGGGTGGTGGTTGCATGGTTTGCATTATTTCTAAATTTACAGTATTGTCAGAGGCTGGGTCTTTAAAAATATGTATATTATCTGATGCATGAGCATATAAATTATCCTCTGGTCGGTCTGGATCTGTTACCATAGGCATCGATATCATTTGACCAAGCATTCCAATAACATTCGGCTTGGGCATAGGCAAAGGTGTTGCATCGTAAGACGACGTTTGATACTTTTCAGTGGTAGTTTCAAAATTAAAGTGTGATGAATCTGTAATTACTTCTGGTTGTATTGTTTCCTCAAAAATATTTAATTTTTTTGTTGCACTAACAGTTGACAACGTCGGTGGTACTACAGTTGGTAAAAAATTTGGCGTACTAACAGCATAATATAAATCTTGCAGAGGTAAAGAAGGAGGCGGAGGAGCTTCGGATAACACAGGCTTATAGAAGGAAAGAGGTTCCTTGGTAAATTCAAAATTGTTATTATCTGTATGTGATATAATGTTATGCGAGTCATTTATTTCTTCAAACTGTGTTGTTGGCCCCCATCCGGCATAATCACTGCTAACCGTATTATTCGGTAAACTTGTAGTTTTATTATAGTTTAGCCAGTTTTGTTTTAATGTTGACGATTGATAAATAAGATTAGCCTCCTGAAGCGCATAAGTAGTAACAATTTCTGGTGATATTGTAGTTTCTTTTGTAAGATCAAAGGCGGAAGAAGGTATAGTAGGTAATAACAATGTATCTTCTGAGTGTATAAACATGTTAGGTTTATGACCTGGAGGTGGTGGTGGTGGTGGCGGTACAAGTATGGTCATCGGATAGTGATCACTAAATTTGTAAGAAAAATCCTCATATTTCATTGCAAATGAAGGTGGTCGTGGATGTCTTCTTAGTGGAGCAGGTGGTCTAGAAGCAACACTTGGCTTACGTGATGACACTCCTAAAACTAAAACTTCAGATTTTCTTTCCGGAGTTTTTTCGCGTTCAGGTCTGCTATCGTCAATCCAATAACGAACTTTTTCAAGTACCGGAGGTTCATAATCATAGGTCGGATCATTACTTAAAGGATCCCCGCGACCCGTCAAAGGCTTCCACTGATCGAAATTCATACGTGGAGAAAAGATTGAGGCTATTCCACTTAGAGCAGACTTGTCAGATGCATCTGAAAAATAGATGCAGTATTTTTTAGTGTGCACATATAGTGATTAACATTAAATGGAGTATTATTACGAGATTCGAAACATACATGTCATATCTGGGATCCCCTTATTTGTTGTCCCCAAGTCATGATTAGGATTTGGATATACTGTGTGGATACTTAATAATAAGAATCCCAGCACGGTACGAAAATCTTTTACCTGTAAATTAAAATGATCAATTAGAGTCACAAAAAAAATAGTTAATCTTATCAATATGAAAAATAAACGTAATTAAATTGTATAACGAAAAAAGACAACTACAATTAAACATCCAAATTTACTAATTAATATTGTTAAAAATATATAAATTGGTATTCACATAAGCGTGGCTGTTTTCATGCAATTAGAGCGGTGGTGGATTGGCAAGCATTTTTTGGACACGCAAGTTGCTCGTTAAAATACCGGGCGGCATGGTAGGAAGAAAGACGGGCTAATTTAACATTATAACAATCCTTCTTGTTTGTTTATTCCAAATACATGACCTCAATTACTTCTTATGGAATGAAATTTTATATATCGTGCGTAATGGTAAAAAATATAAGTACTTTAACGAAGGAAGCCTAACTACTACTAAGCATTGGGCAATTAAACTTTTACGGTACTCTTTAATTTAAAATAAAATATATCAGTATTTTTAATTTATTTATTTAATTTTAAATCAGCTTCACGCTATATCCCGCACACAGCAGGGTAGGCAGAGGAAACCTAGTGTTAAGACACTTTCCCACAGAAGTTCCCCACTTTCCGCCGAGTTCTGGAGACATTGCGTGTTGAGTGGCGGAACTCAACGCAGCGCTTTGCCTCAAGATCAAAGCGAAGAATTGGAAATTTTTTAAATAAACATTTCATTCGAGTGGGAATCGAACTCACAACCAGTCGCGTTTACAGCCTCATACTTTGTGCCTTTGCGCCACGGCTGGCCTCAATTTGATTTTTGATTTGATTTTACTTTAAATTTAAATTCATAAGCTTGTAATCAATTTTTTCGGAGTTTTGATATCTAAAGAATGATGACGTTCAATATTATCGTTATCTGTCAATACCGTTTATCATTATGTGTCAATATCGTTTATCTTAAGGTCGTGTGGATACCTCCAACAGAAACAAATATTCAAAACTGCAGTCTCTTGGAAGATTCGACGTAATTAAAAGACACGAGCGTTAATACTTCGTTTTTGCAGAATTTTATATGAAAATCGCCGCGTAATCATCAATTTATAGGACCTATAACTATACTCATCGCTCGATCGATCGACAAGTAAAAGAAAAATTTAAAAAAAAATATATATATCACACAAAATATAGTTCTACGTATATTAAATACTGTTAGCAAACTCGTTCAAAAGAGAGTAGATACAGATGAAAAAGACTATAAAAAAAAGCAATTGAATTGTGTTAATTTAAATATTTTCTTCAGGGGCAAGATGCTTTCGCCCCTCCCCGCCCGATGACGCTGTAAAGACCATCCCAGATCTACAGCGATAAAGTCCATTCGAAAAAAAAAAGTTAATCGGGAGTAGTTGCTTGAAGGCAACGACTCTTATTGGGAGGAAACTCGTATGAAGTATTGTTATTGAATGATACATATAACTTATTGCAATTACGTAGAATATATATCCGAATAGTTTTGAAACATATAGACGTTTATATTTAGTTTTTTTTTTTAAAGTTAACGGTTTCTGTTTTGTAACCACATATTAATTTTCAAAAACATTGTTTCATTGACTGATGAAAAAAATTTAAAACCAAATGTCAGCAAATGTTTCATCCGAAGGAAAACGTCCCTGTTATAACTTTATCACCGTTTAGTGTTGATGAGAGAAACAAAATTCTAGGCTATCCGCTGTCTTACCAGACGAGGGGAACACTGGCCGACGCATAATTGTGACGTACCTGAATACCGATAGAACCTAATGTCTGTGGGTTCGAATTGTAGCCGAGTGAATATTTAATGTGTAATAATTTATACAAAATACATACTCGCTGAAAACCATTTCACTCTTTTTTTACAAAAATAAATTCATTATATGTCATTGAAAACAAAAATGTGAAAATTACCTAGTTTAAAAGTTTCTTTTATAAATTTATAGTCTTCTGGATTATGTATAAAACTACCCATACCTATACTTTTAATTTTTTCGATCATCACGACAGCCATTATTTATAAAGAATCTATAGCTCCTATTTTCATCAAATGAAAGTTTTGGATGGAACTCATTTATAAGGCCACTTCACATAAGGATAAAATTACTAAAATCTCTATTGTCGCTAGCTTAAATCCTTAAATTATAAGTACGTAGACCAAATTTTTACCAAAATTTCGTGAATAATAAATGATATTTCACTTTTGTTTTTATTTTCTTTTTCACCTTGATAAATATAGGTCAGTTGTATTTTATTTCCATGGAAATTAACTGAACATATAAAAAAACTGAAGAATGCTGTAGAACTTATATCACCAGGATACATTTGACGTGACCGCAGTGAAAGCTGCGCGTGCGTTGCATTATAAGTACAAGGTGGCATGATGGGAATAGGGGTATGACGTTTAGCATCTAATTTACCCTCCACCTAAAGTCCTTTCACTCTCTTATATAACTGTCAAATTTAGTGCAATGGCATCCAACAGAATCTAAGCCTACATGATTGTATAAGAAAAGTTGTTAATTAATAGTATGCCATTGCCATTAGTAATTTATTAGATTAGGCTATATAAAATTGCAGCGTATAGTATTTGAAAGCAATGTACGGACTTTTAATTACAAAATTATATATTCTTTAAATAATATTTTTCTCTAATTGTTATATACGTATAACAGTATCGCGTTGATAAAAGTTGGTGGTTTATTCGTCACGTTCAGCAAACATTAGCTCGACCCTGGGCGTAACTTTCAATTTCTAATTTTATAAGCTATTGTGGTTAACCCGATCCCCTAGTTTTACTAGCGACGAGTAAACTGATCATGTGTACTGTGCACGTACTGAGGTGAAAACGTCAAGAATGCATGTATCACTTTACCAAACAAATATTAACATGTCCATATAAGTTACATTCTAGCCGTCAATAAATAAAGTGTCTATAAATAATTGTATATATACGACTAGTTCCAATGGGATGTGGTGTCGTGGATGCAAAAGTACGAAGAAGGCTCTGTCATTTCAACGTGAGCCAAGAGTAGTTATCTATATTCATCAAATGAAGAAGGTTAAATCTGTAAATCAAATATGAATTAAAAATAACTAATAGGTATATAAGAGATATTAATCCAGCGATTTGCGAAAAATTCAACAGACGAACCATTTCTGACCACGCACAAAGAAATAAATAAATATAATTTTAAGAAAGGTAGAGTAGAGCATGATGAGCATTTCCTGATTACGTTATAAAATTTAAGGCCTGCAATACTTGATATACCCAGGACCTCTAAGGAAGCTATGAGGCCTTTTCGGCCTTTTCGGCCGCTTTCTCTTTCAATGCTGATTTTTAAGTATTAAAAATAATATCTTTGTAAAGATTACGGGAATTATTAAAAATAATTATCGCATAAATGATTTCATTACTATTTTTTCAGGGTACCGTACCAAAAAAAACAATAACGGAACTCTTATAGTCCGTCTGTCCAGAATTATTATCTCAAGATAGCATGAAAGTTTTGAGATAAAATTAATATTAAATATGCAGGTCTACGGTTCTTTGGAGCACAGAAAAAAGCTTGTAAGTCAATGCTATCAAGAGATACGAGTGTATTGTTTTTGCTGGATTTTATATAAATTCGCCACGTTATCAAAACCTACAGGGTAGTGGAAGTGTATTTACAATTATAAAATTTGGCAAGTACTGGGAACAAAGAGAAATAAGCCGAAAAATGGTAATTCATAGAAGAAAAAATATTACAAATTTATGTTTATTCTTTTAGTACAATATAAGTCCATACGCCGCCGAATTTGTTTGTTTATTATATCACGTTCCCGTAGACCTACAATCATGAAATTCGTACGAAACCCTCGGTGAGCGAGCCTAATTCACACTTTACCGGTTTTTTATTACTCATAAGCTATATTATGTTCCACTATTATTTGTTATGATGTGTGGAAATATTAGAAATTATGTAGTGACTATTGTTTGGGCTCGGCTAGCATAATTTAAAATTGTTTATTGAACTTGAAGCTTGAGTAGCCGAAATCGTTTTCTCTATAAATACAAATATGTAGGTGTTTAAATACTATGTTATTTTGAAATATTTATTATATAGATTTAGAACATCAAATTTTTAGTTTTAATCATAAAATCTAATTTATCTATTAAAAAATATTAAAAAGATGTAGGTAGGAATAAAAACGCATTTCTAATTCATTGAATTTGATGTGCAAAGATAATAAAATCAAATCAGCTTCACGCTGTATCCCGCACACAGCAGGGCAGAGGGAACCTAGTGTTA
>DWAP01001017.1:0-17470 GCA_018230625.1 Heliconius eleuchia
CTTAAAGGCCGGCAACGCACCTGTGGCTCCTCTGGGGTTGCACGGGGTCGTGGGCGGCGGTACTCACTTACCATGAGGTGACCCGAACGCTCGTTTGCCGTGACTCTTCCATAAAAAAAAAAGTGTAATAAAGCAGAAGAGTTTGCTTGTTTGTTTGTTTAAGCGCTAAGACCTCCGATTTAGTTTATTTTTGTATGACAGCTGCAATCTTCTGGAGTGCTATAGGCTATATAAAATTACGGTGTAAGTCTTAGTTAATCTAAAATAGTGGAATAGCAATAATAAGGAACGCCATCGAATTGCTTTAAGCGCTACAAAAATCAGCACGTTGTATGATAACAATATTCGATTTTATTAGTTCTAAAAAAAAGTCCGCGACACCGTATGTCTATCTCTTATAAATAAGTGAGAATAAGGCATTTTGTGACAAAAAATGATTGAAAATTGTAAGGTGATATTTCATGGATTTTCATTACACGCTCATCGTGGATTTTTATTACGCTCGTAAGCTGCAATATACATATTGCAGCTTACGAGCGTAATTTCATCATCAAGGAAATTTAATGAAGATAATATTAATCTATCATATATTTATAGCATGTAATTTGGACGTATACTTGTCGAGAAAATGTAAAATTATAATAACACAAAGCTCTTTTGACGGCCGCAAGCATAGTCTCGAGTCACGTGAGGGGACGAGTCCCTTGCCGCCGATAACATCCTATCATACGGCCACGTAGTGTTAATGATTGAATGTATCAATCTGTTGAGCCTCCGTGGGCCGTAGTAATTATATATGTAGATATAATAAAGTGTGTTTGCCTGCTAAATGTACAAAATTTTTTTTTTTATTTAGGTTTTAGGCCTCTCAAAATCAGCACTTGAAAAATCTTCAGAATTGCTATCACAATTGGAACCACTTGTGCAAAACATTAATCCATCAGAACGCAAGCTTCTACAAACTGCCGGAAAAGATACATTAAATGCAGCGGACAATGTTTTAAAGATAGCTGAGGTAATCATTTTCACACACACATGTTCCTTGGGGAAAAATAATATTTTTATTTTATTCATTATAGTACTATCGTAAGCGCGGAGTTGAAGGGTTTTATATATGTATATGCTGGTGATTTTTATAGGATTGATCCCGACTTAGTGAAATGTTGATATTTCAATTACTTTGTTTATTCTGGTAAGCATCGACGCCTCGAAAACGAGAAGAATACAGAGTTTTTTACATAAGGCTATATATATCATAAGCATAAAATTAAAGATGCGTGAATATGAGAAAGTGCACAAATGTTATTGTTCTTTTTATGTTTTGAAATGTATTTAACACTTTGTTATAATATGTTTACAGGTCACCTCACCAAGTATTGAGGAATCTAGATGCCAAGCGGTGTTACTAAATGCAATAGATCGTTTATCAAATCACGCTCGTAAATTAAAAGATTCTTTAAAACTCTTACCTCTACAATCAAAAGATGAACTTATTCGAGACATATCAGATATCCAATCTATTATTGATAAACTTCAAAATGTAGTGCACAACGACAATGGTACTTAATATTTATATACATTTCATCTAACTTTCTTTTGAGGCTTGATAATGATAACTTGAGCTCTTTTTCTGTAATATAATAGAATATAATAAATATCAAAAAAAGCAGCAAGAACAAAAAATATTAATAAAAAGCAAAAAAAAGTTTTGTGGTATCAACAATTCATCTTTCTATACCACCTTTTAATAATATAAAATTTTCTCTTTGGTGAAGAAAAACACTTAGATTTGAGATACAACACTTGAGTCTGAGATGATTCGATCTGAAGAGTAAACCAAAAATTGTAAAGAAAAATCATTAAATGTATAACATAAATAATTACTCTATTTATAGGCATATATGATTGTATGTACATTTTCTTAATTTTACAGGTAGCGAAAGTGAATACGATGAGGAACAAGAAAGACAACGATTGAAATTCACCGCTACGTTGTCAAAAGCTAAAAATATTATGGCACATGCAGACAAAGAGCTACAAGATGCTAATAATCTACCATTACAGATGGTAATAACAAAAATAATATATAATTTGGCTTGAATAGAATATCACTAAATTTCCTTTGCATAATTAGTATACAGGTTGGAAGTGTCAGCTCCACTTTAAATGAAACCACAGTTTTAACTATTCTGTAAAAGCCCAATACAAATAGCGGAAATTCAAAAATAATAAAATTATTTTTATAATATAAAATGCCATTTGCCAAGAACGATGCATACACACATAAATACGCATACGCCTACGCCTCATTTGAAATCGAGTCTTATATATTGGTGGCAAAGTTCAAAGTTGATTAACCTTTAGTAGTATTTTTGTAGTAGTGTGTGTTTACGTTATTGGTATCTATGCGTAACTGCGTCACACGAAATATAGGTATGAATAAACATCGTGAAATGAGAAAAATCCTACGTCTAAATTGTTCAGTTATCTTGATTAGTTTCTTTAGGTATGGGTTTAAAAGATATCAAACTATTTGCTGTTCCTGTAAAAGGAGCGTTGACACTTCCATCCTGTATTTAATACTCAACTATGAAAAATTTCATAACTTAACAGTTGCCTCCCGTTAACTTGGCTTTAAAAAAACATTGTAGTACTGCATGCATTGTATTGTAGAAGTACTGCATGTACAACTAAATTAAAATTATGTGTTTTTTTTATTTTAGACAAAAATAAACAATGTTAATGTACTAGCGACTCGAAATTCATTATCAGAAAAATTGGCCCGATTGAATGCTGCCATGGCTAATCTTTTACAAGCAACATCAGGTATAATTCAATTAGTTTTTGTACATTTTAAAAATTGTTTTCTGTCCCACTTTACTATCTAGATTTCAGTGACATTCATCAATTAAAATTTAATAAGCCATTTTCAAACGGATCTTAAAACTTAATTACATATGAGCTGCAATGAAAAAAATGCCAAAAGTATTGATACATTGATAATATGTATGGTTTTACAGATAACGAAAGGCCTGATTTGGAAGCAGCTGCTGCAGCTTTGAATACTATTTCCAATATAACTCCAGATATTATAAAAGGTAAAATTGAATAGATAAACTTTCTTATGTTTGTTCAGGTAAAAAAATGGTAAATTATTTATATATATATTTTTTAATTTCATTTAAAATATGATATGAATTTGTTGTTGCGATGAACTCATAAGTATGAATTATTTCGATTACTATAATTGAAATGAAAATTAAATAAACTTTCTAGATGCCAAAACTATTCAGGCTTCTGTTGATGATAATTCATGGGAGGACATTATGAAACATTTGAAGTCTATAGTCGCTGCAACAAGTGGTATGTGTGACAACGCCGAAGACCCTCAGGTTAGTAATACAAAGCAAATCACATCTTAAAATAAAGTAGATAAATAGATAAATATATACATTGTTTAGGGTTCCGTAAGTCAAAAGGTAAAAACGGGATCCCTTATAGGATTACTTTGTTGTCCGTCTGTCCGTCTATCAAAACCATTTATAGTAGTAGAGGTATCAAGCTGAAATTAATAAAAAATATTTTTGTCTGTGTGCTGCTTGATATTTTCTATACATCAAAAGATACAAGCATTTGCATCAACATACAAAATGCAGCAAGCATTTTGTATGAAATTTGGCACAAAGTGACAAACTAGTAAGCTAAAAATCACGTCAAATTTATGTTTTTAGTTCATTACATATCAAATGAATGCATATGCATTCATTTTATATGAAATGCTCGCAAAACTAAATTTGTCAATTTTTAATTTCGTTCCGGCTTCGAAAGCCTCGACTAACACTGAACCGGTTTTTTTAATATTCAGGAACTAAGTGATTCATCGATGAAAGTTGCCAAATCTGTCGGCCATCTCACGTACATATTTAATCCACGAAAGAAAGCAGACAAGGAAAATGAGGTAGAAATCTATCAAATATACAAAATATGTAAACTTTTCTTAAGAGTGCCTAATATTATAAATTAACTATTTTTATGAATTAACTCGGAGAGTGAACAATTTATACTTTCCTGCTCTGGACAAAGACAAAGCCCGTTGTTAAGCTCCAGGACAGGACGTAATGTCTCGAACTCAAGCGGAAAGCGACTAAATTGAATGTCCCGACCTTAATTCCAACTGTGAAATATGGGATAAAGCGTGAACCCAAAAATTACACATGAAATTATAGTAATAAAATATTTATTTTTTTCTAATACAATAACACAGATCACAGTTTAGAGAAGAAATAATCTTGTTTGAACAATTTTTTATTTGCTATTTTTTATTTTCTATTTTATATTTATCAATGTTATTGCAGATTTTGAATTTATCAAAGAAAGCCGTAGAACAAACTTCAGGCTTACTGTCCAATGTATACCAACTGACAGAAAATGTTGGCGGTGAAGAAGGACAAAAATTAGATACAGCTGGTGTTAAAGTTGTAGATTCTGCTCAGATACTTTTGAAAACAGCAGAGGTATGCTTAATATTTATTACTACATTGACTTAGCTTAAACTTATGTTTGAAATGATATTCACGCAAAAAAATATTTGATTCTGCCACCCAATATATTTTTATAAAGAATACAATGTTTTTGTTCAGAAGTATCTGTTAATTTTTTTTATCTTATTCATTGAGGCCAGTTGTAGGAGCACAAGCGTGCAAATGTAAACGTACAATGTTGTGGGGTCGATCTCCACTCGAGGAAATTAAATATTTAATATGTTTATTTCCTCGCTTTGGTATCGAGACAAAGCACGGCTTTGAATTCTGCCACTCAACAAACAATACCTCAAGAATTCGGCCGAAAGTGGAAAAGTAAAGCATCTTAATAGGACAGGAGTATCGTAACAATAGGTTCCCAAGTTTCCTCAGCCTACCCTCTTATATAAGGAATACAGAGAGCTATAAAAAAATAAAATAAGATGTTTATTCTTCAGATCACTGCGCCTAATATGGAAGACAAATATTGCCAAGAAGCATTGATCTCAGCAATAGATTGTCTTTCTGATCAGATGAAGAATTTGGAAAGTATTTGGACTCCTATCACCCAAGATCCTAAAAATGGAAAAATCGGAACTATTCTTAATAAAGACTTAACCGAGGTTCAGTCGACTTGCAACAAGTTAAAAGAAGCATGTCAAACAAATGGTATATATTTTTTTAATATTGCTTATTTTCTTATGAATATTTAAATTATATCCTTTAATTTTAGATATCACTTGTATCACAAACTTACTCAGTTTCTAAAATGATGAAACTTTAAATTAATAAACAAAATATACTTATAAATATACTTTTTAAAGATTTCGAAAAAGAAAAACAACTACAGCAGCAAAGAGAGGAAGAAGAAAAGAGGCAAAAAGAAAACAAAGAGAAGGAAAAAGAAAAAGATATGCTAAGAAAGGAACAAGAATTAAAGAAAGAATTCTTACTTAAAAAAATATCGGCGCTACCTACAGCAATAGATCAGGCACATACCGAGTTAATGAATGCAAATTACAGCACATCCGACGACAAGGTAATGATAAATTACTTCAAATATGACATTATCATAACATTAGTCGAGACTATGAACAGATTTTTAAACAAACAGTATATGTTCAACCGACAAATATGAAGAAACAAAAAAATTACTGTACATTTCTTTTGTTTTACGTTTTGTTTGTATTCCGCTCGTAGCAAAGTAGACAGAGAGACCCTAGTGCCAATAACCATCTATTCCCTGAACTATCTGCCGAATTTTGGAGGCATTGCCTTGTTACCAGAGTGTGTGACTGTGTAAATAAAGTAAGGTTAACTCATATAATATAAATACTCATATAAAATATAACATATTATATGAGTTTGTGACGTAAGAAATTGTTTAATTTCTCAATAATTTTAGCCCCAAAACAAAGTCAACGTTCCCGCCACGAAGAACTTACTATTACAACGATTGGCAGAATTAAATGCTGCTGTAGCCAATTTAGTGCAGGCATTATCAGGTAACTTTTTGAGCTATGTCGAAATAAACGCTTATTTTTGTTTTGGATATTTTTTTGTTGTTACTATCTCGGAGAAATTTTGACAAATTTTCGCCACCTAAATATTTTATTAAAAAATTTAATAAAAATTTTAAAAAACAAAGATAATTAGTTTAGCGATAAATAACTCCGTTCGTCACTTTGCACTCACACCCATTTTTTCAGTAGAGGATAGCACAATTCAAATAGAATATTTTACTTCATAAATCATTTACGTTGATTTGAATAACTCAAGATTTCATTTTTTTAAATATTTTTTTTTCAATATTTATTTCTCTTTCATAAGATCGTGACAAACCAGATTTTGACACAGCTGCGGAATCAGTACAAAATATGAATAGTACAATTGCAGCTATTGTAAAAGGTAAGAAAACTATACTATGTTTACTATATTATATTTCTCATCGTACTTTTTAACCCACTTTAAAAACAAAGTACGAATTGACCTATCAATACGTCAGATTTTTTTTTAATGTATGTTCAGCGATTATTCGAAGACGCCTGAACCGATTTGGATAATTTTTTTTTAGTCTGAAAGGGCGTATCTCACAGGTGGTCCCATGGTGATCATGTGAAGATTTGATGATAGGATCCTGGAGAAATCGAAGGAACTCTTTAAATTTTATAGACACACTTACAAGGATTTGAGTGTTTTTTGTAAATACATACATCAAATTGTTACACGGAAATTGTTAATAGTTACACGGAAAAACATTGTTCAAACTTTTCGCCAGAAATGAGATTCCTCAGCTTCACGCAGTATCCTGCACATAGGGTAGGCAAAGGGAACATAGTGATACGACGAAATAAACATAGTAATTTTATGCGAGCTGATGATGCACGGGGGTTACTAGTTTTTAATAATATGATAACCAATTTTTATAGATGCAAGAGGACTTCAAGATAGTTTGGAGGATAATTCATGGGATAATATTTTAGATAACCTCAAATCACTTCTTGACAAAACTGGTGAAATTTGTGCTAATAAAGAGAACCCTCAGGTATATATATTTTTTTCATTTAAGTAGAAATAAATGATATTATTTAATGATGTATTTTGGCAACTATTTATGGAGAATTAAAAGAGGCTTGTAACTGTCCAGAAGTAGTTGTTAAATTTACTTTAACTTTTTCACCACTTATATCATCCGTACTTGACTTATAAATAATCTATTATTTACAAATCGTCCATACAAAGAATCAGATTTGAATATTTTAAAGTGAGAAATGTTTACTTATTCTTGCTGTAATGTTGCCTAATTACCGTTGGCAGAAAAGCCGTACCGTATAATTATGTACATAATCTTAATAATGTTTTTCAAAATGATTCGTTTCAGGAATTATTAAATTCTGCAAGTGAATTTGCGAACACCATAGGAAACCTCACATTCGTCTTAAATCCACGAAAGAATATAAAAAAAGAAAATCAGGTATTATGATTTAAATATTTATTATTTATTATTTTAACGCACAACTCAAGGAGAGGTGTACATTTGAGGTACATAAAATGTGAAACTTTCAATTATTTGGATATATCGTGTGAGCGATTTTGAGGCCAAGTTGAGGAGTTCGATTCCCATTGGAGGAAGGAAATACAGCGCGGCGTCTTGCCCTTTGAAAATTGTGGGGAGATGGGGAACGCTATATGGCATTTCCCATTCACAGGGTAAAGGTGAAATGTAGAGTGGTTTTTAGGTTTCCAAAGAATAATCCTAATTATTTTAAATAATATTTTTTTATTTTATCAGATAATAGATTTGGCTAAGAACGCTGTACAAGAGACATCGGTTCTTTTATCGAATGTATATGGACTGACAGAGAGAGTTGGAGGGGAAAACGGAGAGAAGTTGGATGCTGCTGGAGTCAGCGTCGTTGATTCTGCTCAAGCTCTTTTAAAAACTGCTGAAGTATGCCTTTCTGTATAGTTCAATATAAACAAAATATTAATTAGAGATATGATTAAAACTATATCAATATACAAATTTAATTTAAACTTCAAATATAAATTTATGAATAAAAGAAAAACTAAGTAGATCAATCAAATTATAATACATTCTAGTATATTATTTAAGTGAATGCATAGGCCGAGATTTTAAAAATATTTTATTTACAGATAACAGCATCAACTATACAAAATTTGCAATGTCAACAAGCAATGATCTCAGCTATCGACGGCCTTACAGAAAAAGCTCAAGGTTTACAAACAACGTGGAGTTCTATCACTGATGCTCCTGAGCTTCGTCATACTGGAAGAAAGCTTGATGACAACTTGAAGCAAGTTGAATCAACTTTAGATAAGCTGAAACAAGCTTGTAAAGAAAAAGGTATGGCGAAATAATATTTTACATTATAAAAAATGAAATGTTGCGTTTGAAGAATAAGTCAAATGAATACTTAATAAAGTATATAAGATAACAGAAATAAAATAACAGTAATTTTTCATTAGATTTGGAGGCAGACGACCAAGAACGACATCGGCTTCAGTTTGTTTCAACGCTACCCGATGCTAAGAGCGCTATCAAAGATGCACATGATGCACTCAAATTTTTGAATACTTCACCGGTAAATATAAGTCGTTTTATAATTATTAAAATGTTGTATGTTTTAAATATGGATACATAGATAGATATAAAACAAGTTTTTCTTAACGAATAAGAATGTATCAAAAGATTATAACTTCTTTACAGATCTCAAGGCCAATAGACAAAAACAATGTTCCTACAGTGAAATCGTCACTATCCAAAAAATTGGCTCAATTAAATGCAGCTATTGCTGATCTACTGCAAGCTCTATCAGGTAGGCTAGCATATATGTATATATAAATTCTTAATATTTGTATAGACTCAAATAAACAATTTTGCCTCTAACTGGCTTGTTTAGCCCGTTGAGCTGTAATGGTATTTCATATTGTTTTGTCAACATGTTTCACTTATTTAAATTCATACATATAAATAAAACATCTAAAGATATTAATGTTATTATCTACACATCGACTTATATTTACAGATACTGAAAGACCAAATTATGATGCAGCTGCTAAAGCAATTAATAGTATATCAACTCTTACACCACAAATCACTAGAGGTAATTTTTTTTTGATTTATCTTTAACATTTTTATTTCACATACGATCGGCATTGAGTTTTGGCAGTTAACACGCAATGTCAAGAAATAGGCTAGAAAGCGGAGAGTGAAGTGGCTTAACTATGGACTCTCCTTCTTTACCTTCCCTACTGTATCAGGATAACGAGTGAAGGTATATTTCCCCTTAATATATAAATCATTATTATAATCATTCAAATATTTTTAGATACTAAGGACTTGCATGGTGCTGTAGAAGAGAAATCATGGAAAACCATATTGGATAATCTAAGGGCGATGATTGATACAACTAATGAAATTTGTAACAACGTAGAAGACCCTCAGGTGAGAAAACGCTTGTTTAACGTTATTTTTGTGTTACCCCAAATTATTTTCAAACTTTTAAATTTATTAACTTTTACTAAACATTATTGTAATTTTACAGGCTCTTAACGAATCTGCAACCAACTTCGCAAACTCTGCAGGGCGACTTACTCACGTTTTCAATCCACATAGAAATACGAAGAAAGAAAATCAGGTATACTATAAAAAATACTTTAATTTCTTTACTCATCTTTACTTTTACTCCTATAGGTCAATATTTTTGTTCACAATTTTTGTTTGTAAATTTCTATTTTTTAAGTAAACCTTTTACCTACTACATCGCCCTCTTAGTGCTTTGTGCTTTGACACATTCTAAGTTTACGGGGTACGAGGGCATAATTAATTACGTATTTTATTACGCATGGCTATCCTCAATAATTGGGATATCCCACACACGAATACATCCTGAGATTTGCATGTTCAGCCAAACAAGCTTATTAGCTTTTTAACATTAGTTTTAAAATAAATAATTCTCCTGATGCCTTCCTCGGATAAGCTACCGACATTTAATTAACTAAAACTTTCGGAGAAGCAACCTGAAACCCAGCCTTTTCAGCCGAGGAACGAAGCAAGAACCCAAAGAAAAACTATTGTTAGCGGTATTTGATAAGTGCAAAGATTCAAATTAATTTGACTTTTCAAAGTCTGTCAAAATCACATTCAAAGTTTCCGTTACAGAGATACATACCGAGCTAATAAAAACTTGTTAAAATGTATCTTTTCTTTTATTCTTAGATACAAGAATTATCAAGATGTGCCGTTGAACAAACATCCTTGCTTTTGTCCAATGTATACAACTTAACAGAAAATATTGGTGGAGAAGATGGTGATAAATTAGACCAAGCGGGAGTAAAAGTGGTTGGCTCAGCTCAAATACTCTTAAAAACTGCTGATGTAAGTTATTCGGAAAAAGTAGTTTTGTTCGATTCATATTTAAAAAAAAATATTGCACTCTTTTTTATTCTTTAAAAGAGGTTCATATTGAGACGTTCACTGTTTTTTGCATTATTCATAGCAAATTAGAAGTTATAAATTAATTATGTATCGCCAATATTGACATATAAGTAAACGTATGTTGTATTTTATGTTTATACTATAACTTTTATAATTATCACACAGATTTATATACATGACAATTATTGTAAAATAAAAAAGACAAAATGTAATATTCACAATATCCATCTCTTAGATAACAAACCCATGTATTGGCGACGTCCACTGCCAAGAAAGTTTATTAAGATCTGTAGACCGACTTGCAAACCATATTGAAGATTTGAAGAAGACATGGAAACCTATAGTACAGGCACCAGAATACCTCACCACTGGAGACCAGCTCGAAGAAAATGCCAAGATTGTTAATTCAACACTTGATAAAATAAGGAAAACTTGTAAAGATTTGGGTACAATAGTATTGTAATTTATATATTTATATTCTCTTATATCATTCCTTTTTTTTAACTCACAATTTAATGAAAATTTTTATATTCATTAAATTGTATTCATTTGTATGTTTTTATGACTCAAGCTTATTTTTAAATTAAAGTTATATATACAGGGTGAAAGCATCTGCACTCCTTTTACGGTAACTATATGCATAGGGTAAAATATTTCAAATCCATACCTAAAGAGATGAATCAATATACCTCAACAGTTTAGACGTAGGATTTTTTTTCATTTCACGATGTATTATATATCCATACTGTATTTCGTGTGACGCAGCTACGAATAGATAGATACCAATATCGTAAACACCTACTACTACAAAAATACTACTAAACGTTGCCGATTTGTCTTATCATTCAAAAAACTACTAGAACGAGAAAAAGAATATCTCTAGTTCTATTTTACGTAATTCAACATCGCTGCCGTTACCTACGATTCGATGTCGTGAATGAGGCGTGTGCGGCGTTAGCGCTGTGATGGGTTTGTGTGCTTCATTCTTGACAAATGGCACTTTATTTTACAATGATAATTTTATTAATTATTTTGTTCGAAAAAATCACTTTTCATTTTTGGAAAAATCTCTTTTGTTTTAATTGTATTAGATTTTTACGATAGTTTGCTTAAATAAGAAACGCCATGGAACTAATACAATATATTCCAGTATTGTTAGTAGTTGTTTACTACGAAACATTTTTACCACGGTAATTAAGCGGAGTTTAACATTTTATATTACATTGGCTAAACACTATTTCAGAAGATGCCAGAGATACAAAACCTGATTATTTGCTTAAAAATATTTCTGAAGCAAAACAGAAGATAACAGAAGTTGAAAAGCTGTTCTCAGAGGACAGCATAGCGCAACGAGCTTTGGAATCAAGCAATCAGGTTTGTACATTGTTAAGACTTGTGAGAGAACTGCTGATACCAATCCTTCTCTTCTTAACGAAGGAAAATATTTGGAAAATTATATGTGTACTTGTGACTGTAAACGAGACTGGTTGTGGGTTCAATCCCCACTCGAGGAAATTAAATATTTGTTGAAATTTATATTTCTTTTTCTTCGCTCTGATGTTGAGGCAAAGCGCGGCGTAGAGTTGCGAGTGTGTGGGATAGGCAGAAGGAACCTCAGCTTCACGCTGTATCACAGCGGGGATATATTGATTACTATATAATGCAAACAAACACTACTTAACGATTGTTTCACACTTTCAGACTCCATTAGCAAATGAAAAACCCATAATGGCTAGAAGAATTGATTTGTCGCAAAAACTAGCGAAATTAAATGAAGCCATCGTTTTACTGCTACAGGCTATGTTAGGTAAGGCCATAAATTCGATACATTCTCCTTATTTAATCCAAACAGTGTAAAGATTATTACTAATTTTTTTTACAGATCGTGAAAATCCTGATTATAAGAGCGCCGAACTAACTGTTGATGTCATTAAAAAATTGACTCCAGAAATTGTACAAGGTAACATCATTTTAAGGTTTATTAAAGACAAACCTAAAAAGTAGTTATAACTTATTTGCCCATCATATCCACAGAATACAATAAACTTTTTTCGAACACGTCTTGTAAACCAGTTTCTATTTTCAAGTGTGGATTATTACTTTAAAAGTTATAAAAAATTAACTCTTCCACAGACTAAGTTTGTTACTAATATATTATTTTATTTCAATAGAAACAATTGCCTTACAACGCAATATGGACGACAACTCCGGACGTATAATGTTCGCAGAAGCTAAAGCCATTTGTGATGCTGCTCAAGCGATGTGCACCAGCGTGGAGAACAATAGCTTAGAGGTATTATGCAATCATTTATTATATAATTTAAATGAGAATCTATATCTCTGAACGGTATCTAAAAGATATCTATTTAGTATTATACAGCAATATAAAAAAATATTGACTTCCAGATCTTTGAACTTACAATAATTTAAATTTATAAATACTTTAAAATATTTTAATAGTGTAGTTTTTATAAAATATAATTTCAATATTGTTCTATCATCTCTTAGGACTTGAATAATGGTGCAACAAAGTATGCACAATCGGCAGGAAAATTACGTTATATTGTCAGTCCACGTTCTTATCCTAATAAGGAGAAAAAAGTAAGTTCGGTTGATTGTTTCTTTTACATATACATTATAATATAGGACACTAAGACTTATTCTGCTGTCCAAAATAAATAGCTAATGCCAATTTTTCCAGTACACTTTATACTGGAAATATTTAAAATTGAAATTTTTGAAAGTTGAAATTAATTATAAATAACAGCTTCAAGATGTATTCCGCACACAACAGGGGAGGCAGAGGGAATCTAGTGTTAAGACACTCTGTTCTCTATTTTCCACCCAATTTTAAAGGTAAGGTGTGTTGAGAGGCGGACCTCGCCGCCTTTGCCTCGACACCAGAGAGAAATATTTTAATATTATAGATATATTTTATTTTCTCGAGCTAACTAAATCTAACTCACAACCTGTCACGTTTATAGTCACACTTTGTGCCCCTATGTCGACTGGCCCAACGCTAAAATTCTGCACAATAATTGTTTATAACCAATATTGTTTTAAATTTAATGCAGATTTTGGATATTTCGCGTTCTGTCTGTGAGAGAGCATCTCTCATGCTGTCCAGAGTGTCTCGTCTAGCAGAAAGCGTTGGAGGTAACGAAGGAGAGAATATGAGTATTTCTGGAGCTCAACTTGGTGATGCTGCATACGCTTTGTTCTCTGGTGCACAAGTAATTTCATAAAATTTTATGCTTATTATTATATGAAATGTGAGTTTGCCAATAACGATTATATAATTTTCGTTTTCTTTAAAGACGTTTTCGTTTTTGACCATGGATGTAACATTATCCACGCGCTGGTGGCTTTAATTTTTTCATCATTATCCTATAAAAATATTTTTTTTATCATAACAAATATTTTTACAACTTTGCCACATCTTTTAGAGTGGGTATTGCTGCTTATTAAAAATATCCACTGGACGAAAATTATAAAAAAATATACTTTTTGGCTGTTTTCTTTAATTATTTTCCTATACATACATATTGTTATAATTATTTGTTTTAAACTGTCCAATAGATAGTAAGTTCTTCAATAGAAGATCGCAACTGCCAAGCAGTTCTATCAAACTCAGCTGACAGACTGGCGAAGCTCACCCAAAATCTTGGTAAAATTTGGACACCAGTAATACACCAACCACAACATCGACAAATTGGAGAACAATTAACACGAGACCTAAATCTTTTGAACTCTGAATTAGATAGATTGAAAGAAAGCTGTAATGATAATTCAGGTATTTGTTTTCATTGCTTAACATTTACCGCATTGCAGGATAAACAGAGCGAAATTTGTTGTGATACAACATTGATGCTTATATTAAAATTTCATACATTTTAGATACATAGTGCGGTAGATAACCTAATTAAACTTCGCAATTTTTCTATTTTAAACAAAAAGTATTTTTTTCTATTTTAAATATGAGTAAAAAAAAGGATTTATATAAATGTGTCTTACATATATTTTAAAATTTAATCTTACAACTGTTCACTTTCGCTTATACACGCGTTATATACATGGACATATCTAGAGACATTTTCTGGGGGGGTCTGGATTTTCTGGGGGGCCTGGAGTTTAGCTTTGTGTAGGAATGTTCGTGTAAATGTTTTTTTTCTCGGGAAATTTTTGCGCATGGTCATATAATTTTCGTTTCAATTAGGACTTCCGTTCCCCATTTTGTACGAATTTTGTAGGCATTGTGATTGAGTGGCGGAACTTAACGTCACGAGTGAAAAGATGAAAATATTAAAAAAATATATATTGAACCGAACCCACAACAAGTTGCGTCTGCAATCACACACTTGTGCCCCTGCGCCACGATTGGCATCATCGTACGTAATATTACCTAATTTCATAATAATTCGCCTCTTTATTTTATTGTATATGATTTTCAATTATTAATTTCTTTCAGACATAGTTGACCAAATAGATACACAACAACAACAAGTAACACACTCTAAATCTGTGAAACCAATACCAAAACCTGTAAGTACATACGACTATAAGTGAAAAATATATTTCTTTTATAACTTCAGCTGTACCCCGCTCATATTACACGTACACACAGTGGAGAGGGCAAAGGGAACCATCAAATTGGAGCTTAACACCGCGTTCTGCTTCGTTATCAGAACGAGAATATGAAAATATTAAATATTTTATTTTCTGGAGTGGGAATTGAACAAATTACCTGCCGTGTGTTCGGTCGCACGCTTATGCCTCTGCGCCACGACTGGCCTCTATATAAAAAACAAAACAAAGTTTGAAGCTATATTAAGTTAGAACATTATAAAAGTATTCACCAAAGTATCAACAGTAACAATATGTTTCTTAGTTGAAGTTCTTTACTTGGATAGATAGTTGAGTGCAAAGCAAATTATCATTAGGTTTTGTGTGCCTTTAAAAACCATTCTTGAACCACACTTAAAACCATTTTTTATTTCTTTTAGAAACCTCACATGGAAGATATAGATAATTTATTAGACAATATCCAGAAAAATGTTGCCTCTGATGTCAAGAAAAACAAGACGGTAGAACGATTGCTTGTTGAAGATACACCTCTGAGGCAATTGGCTTCTAAGATTTTGGAATCTGCTAAAGTAAGTTATTTTCAATTCTAATATATTTAAAAAATACTGTTAAGTATTTGTTTATGAAAGATTTAAGGTTACTTAAATTATTTAACTTAATTTAGTTATTTTATAATATACAATGCTTTTATCAGCAACACATTAAATGAAACCATAGATTTAACTACGCTATGAAATACAGGTATGATACGTCACACTAAATACAGGTATTGATAAACATCGGGAAATGAAAAAAATACTACGTCTAAACTGTTGATGTATCTTGGTTAATCTTTAGGTACGGGTTTAAAATATTTTACCCTAAATGCTGTTCCTACCGCTAGGACACTCCGTTCCCCTAAGGAAACTTCTGTTCCCTACTCAATGCCGCGATTTGCCTCGTTATTAGAGCGAGGAAATGAAAATATCAATTCATTCCCTCCAATGGGAATCGGACACACAAGCGTCGCGATTACAGCACACACAGTGTCTACCCCTGCACCACAGCGGTTTCTAGATAATTGTTAAAAAACGTCAAAAATACTTTTAATAACATATTATTACATTTTTGCAGACAAAAGCAGAATGCACTAGCAACTCTCAAAAGGATCGTGAAAAATATTCACGTTTCGCCAACGACTTGGCAGATGCTATCAAAAGACTGGACATAACTAATGCCAAATGTCGGGACACACCGTTCGTATGTATACATCCTTTTATTATCTAAAATTGTATAAACTCTGGATTAGTAGATTTTGCGTAATTGTAAACTGATATGTAATGTAATAGATGTATGAATGTAATAGACTTTTAGCAGCAATGGGGGAATTTTATATGGGCAATTTTTTTTTTATGAATGTGATGACGCCTCAGTCTCAAGTAACGGCGAAACGCTGAGTCTTGATGTAACTGATGGCGAAATCAATACAAAAGAAGTTGAGAATGTGAGTTTGAAATTTGGCAAGGCAGCGCGAGCACACGAGTCACTGCCGAGAGGATAAAATATGGAAATCGGGAGACATCCCAGGCGATTGGCGAGGTGCCTCACTCATCGTGCCTTTTAAGGAGGCAAAGGTTCATTGATAGATTGCGCAAGCCATAGGGCTGAGAGCTACATTATAAGCGAGAAGAATAGAAGAAGGCTTATTTTTTAATATTTTTAAATTCTTATTTCACACTTAGGAAAGAAAAATACTTATTAAGAAACCTACAGAGATGCTAAAAACATAAATAAGTTGTAACAAGCGTAAAAGAATTTTACGCTTGTTACAACTTATTGGCTTGGACGGTTTCCAAAGAGGCTCGACTCAAATCCTGCTACGGGAAAGTTTTCTTATTAGGTATCTGAAAGGCTGTTGTTAGAGGCCCAAAGAGGCTTCAGACCTGGAAGAGAGTAGTATAGATCAGATCTCTTCCCTCTACATGATCAAGTTTTTTGTGCTTTTGTGGACTTGGAAAAGGCGTTTGACAGAGTTGTGAGAAGGATATTTTGGGAGATACTAACCCGGTACAATGTAAATATAACAGGCTGTAAATTCTCTTTATTGAGATCATTCAGCTTGCGTGCGAGTAGGAGCTGGCATGACATCTAGATTGACATCTAATCTGGTGTTAAACAAGGATGCGCCATGTCACTTTGGTTGTTTAATTTGTATTTGGATAGCTGTCTCAAAGCGAGTATTATCAGAAAGCGAGTTGCATTTAGTCACCACTATGAAAGAAGGGTGTGAAAATAATAGTCCAAGGCTGATTGTGAGTAAGATAAAGTTTATGGTATTTTAAAAAAAGAAAGGACGGATAGAATTTTTTTTTTTTTACGGAAAAGACACGGCAAACGAGCGTGCGGGTCACCTGATGGTAAGTGA
>DWAP01001018.1:0-17463 GCA_018230625.1 Heliconius eleuchia
ACAACCAGTCGGTTTACAGTCACACTTTGTGCCGCTGCGCCACGACCGGCCTCATAATTAAAAAAAAATAATATATTTGCAAAATTTGGCGGTACACAAAACTGCCGCGGCACAGTGGTTGAGAATCACTGCTCAATATATTTGAGGAATTCCCAAAAAATTGATAATAGTTAAATAAGTTTTAATAAAGAATGTATTTTCCGATTAGGCGACGTGGCACAGCGTGTGATTGTCGCGACAGTTGTGGGTCGAATCCACTGTCGGGGAATTAATTATTTTAATTGTTATTTCCTTGCTCTGGTAAGAAGAGAAAGCGCAGCGTTAAATTCTGCCACTCACCACGTGATATCTCAAAAGTTTGGCAGAAAATGAAGAACGGAGTGTCTTGACACTAAATGTCGTTTGGCTTATTATATGCGGGATACAGCGTAATGCGAAAAAAAATCTATTGTATATTTAGAATTGCCTTATGACTTTTCTAGAGAATATACAATAGAATTACATTCAATTTGTTATTCTCAGAACTTCCACGAGGCACAAGAACTGACAGACGACAACATCAAGGACATAGCGAAACTATCAGATAGGCAACACTTCCGGAAAGTTCTAGACGAAATCTTAATACCACGAGTGGTTGGTTCCGAAAATCATGCAAAAGTTGGTAATTATATACGCGATGAGATGAAAGGGCTGGGATGGGAGGTCACAGAAGACTCGTTCATTGACCAAACTCCTGTGTTCGGAGAATTAAATTTTAGGAATATTATAGCCAAGTTGAATCCCAATGCCGATAGATATTTGGTACTTGCGTGCCATTACGACAGTAAATATACGAGGGAGCATGTCTTTGTTGGTAAGTTTTAGTATTTAGGTTGTATATAGCACTTTCTTTATAGATTATTGGGTGAGTTCAAATCTGATTAGTGAATTATATTATATTGCTTTTTTTTTATTTCCATTAACTTGTTTTTTGTAGTCGAACTTATTACTCAAATGTTAGGTCAACGTAAGAGACATTCTGTTTTTTCTGCAATAAATAGGTCAAAATATTATATATCAGCTCTAAAATCATCCAATTTTTTATACGTCTGTTATTTGGAAACCTATTGACCCAAATATAAACTTCACAGGATTACACAACGCCCAACCAGCAGTGAAAATTAAAAATTCTAAACACGCTCTTGACATTGTACTTAAATTGTTTTTAGGAGCGACAGACTCGGCTGTGCCGTGCGCCATGATGATCAATCTTGCCGCAGTAATGTCTAAGCAACTAGACAAATTAAAGAATTCGTCGCCAAGCCTCATGTTCATTTTCTTTGACGGTGAAGAGGCTTTCAGACAATGGGGTCCAAGAGATTCTATATATGGGGCCCGGCATTTAGCCAAAATGTGGCACGGAATGCCTTATAAGGATGGAGCCAATCATTTGCAGAGAATGGTGAGTTTTGACGTTTTTTAATATTCAATAGAGTACCCATAAAATACACGTTAACCTATAATTATAATATGATAAAGATAGCATGTTATTAATTATATTTTAATATTTTTTTTAAATGTCATAATCATGTGTAGTTTGTTTTTTATGTAAATTAATAATATGTTTTTTATGTAAATTAATAATAAGTAATTCTCACTTTCCGCCAAATTCTTTAGGCATAATGAGTTGAGTGGCAGGACTCAACGCCGCGCTTTACTTCGCCACCAGAGCGTAGAAATGTAAATATACATAATTTATTATATTTATTTCACACATTTGTTTCATTTCCTTGAGCGGGGAGACCGTAACCTTAGAGTTGGGCGTTCCTTTCGCTCTGACTACCCCGTTAGGGATACAGCGTGAAGCTAGATTAGATTAGAGTGGGTGTCGAACTCACAACCAGTTGTGTTTACAGTCACACATTCTGCTCCTGCACTACGAGTGGCCTCATTATACTTACACATTATATGTATTATTAATTTATTTAGGTATTTAAACTTTTTCCGTTTATAAAATTTATTTAATCCAATTAGAGTAATTTAAAAACTGATGTTAATTACTTTATTTGTATCGTACGTACTTCTTCGTACTTTATTCGTACAAATCTATAAAAGGTTCCAATTATGGGAAGTCTAATATCCCTATCACTTTTTGTTTCATATTCTGCACATCCGTCCTTTAGTGACGTCGCAGAGCTAAGTCGCTAAGGCAACATTTATTTTCAGCTTTACAATAAATATATCCCACATAGACAAGACACTCTGTTTTCCACTTTCATCCGGAATTCGATAAGTATTGTGTTGTTTGGCGAAACTCAACGCTTTGAAGGGATATTAAAATAATTTATTTGCCACATTTGATGCTGTGTGTAAAGGTAACTAATAGAAGCAATCGCTGTTGGGTTTTTCCATAAGTGATTTTAAAACCACTACTTGTTGCACAATGGCTAAAGGATAAAACGTACCCAAAATTTCTAGTTCGTAAAACTTACCAGGAGAGATATGATTTACTAAATAAATTCTAGGTTAGATTAATTATTTCGTTGATGTCACTATCTGAGGGTATAAATATAACATTTTATACATTTCTAATTATTAGTTTGCTAGTTATCCTTCGTTGACGACAAGTGAATACACTGACGCGACAATGTTGAAGAAAATTGAACACCGCGCTGTAATTAAATTCTTTATTAAACAAGGAAAAAGTCAAAAAACCATTCATGAAGAGAAACATCCATTAGTTTATCAAGGATCTGCACTTTTATTCTCTACTGCTCAAATTAAGTGGTCCTTCAAGATGCCCGAATGAAGGGTTAAATGATAGCGGAGATGACTATTTTTTTCATTACTGCCTTAACTTTTCAAAAGTCAGTGCATGGCAGGTCCCGCGAATGCTCACAGCACCACAGAAACAAGTGCGATTCGAGGGTTGTTGGGAGTTTTTGGAGCTCTGTAGTGATCCGTGTGTGAATTCCTTCGAGTATTTTCGAAGGAATTGGTACTGGAGATAAAATGTGCTTTCAACACTATGACCTTGAAAGTAAACAGGAGACCATGCCATAGCACAAGAAAGGTACAGACTCAAAGAAATTAAAAAAAGATTTTTAACTATAGCGTGTGCATGGGCAATGGTTCGTTCTGTCGTTTTACAGTTTGCGAGAAAAAAACCTATGGCTTAGCATATATATAGTCCGACACTTCGCTACAATGGCCTTAATATCGTTTTCGTACAATAATTTGTTGTATCATACTGTTTTAATTCAACGATTGCAACCAGCGTTTATTTATTCACATCACATGCTTATCTACTGAATTATAAATGTACTAATCCTTTAATTTGATGTTTACCAATTGCTTTGTCTTTATTTTTTATAAACATCTAATATTTAAAACGTGAAAAATAATATAAAAGTTGTTATTTATAAGATCAACTTAAACTAATATTTCTTTCTCAAATTATTTTATATTAGTGATTACCAACCTGTAGTACGCGTACCCGCGTTTCGTTAGCGGGATCTTATTTGGGAGTACATAAAAGTTATATTGAAAACCTACCAAAAACCATTAAGAGTTTAAGAAAACATTTACAATAACACAATGATAAAAATGTTTATATATTATCGAGACTCATAAAATTATCAGGAAAATAGTTCTCTTAAATTATTTAAAATTATAAAGATTTTTTAAGAAGTAATAAAAATATAAAACTTTTGCAATGGATATGGAAGTGTTTAACAACCACTGCTTGGTATGTGCATTTTTGCGGAAAGCCTGTAAGGATTTATTCAAACTCGAGCTAAATAATGAAAACGGATAATTGTGGTAAAAACGATAAACTTGCGTTTTTTTTGTATTTGCGCTTTACTTTTATAAATTAGGTAAATTAAAATCAATACATAAAAAATATATGTTTGATGAATACACATTAATATGTAGATAATTGTTCATTCATTCAAATCTGTTATTTATATACAACATTGAACACACTGTAAAATGCATTTGCGTCACTTTATTTATCTTCACACCATTCTAGGATGATAGTAATAAGATACTGCTCTTTAATCAATCGAATGTTAGATTGCGGAACATAACGCCGCACTTTATAATTTTTTAATTCAACCAGACGACATACAGTATCATTAATATATGAAGCTGATTTCGATATAAGTATAATATTATGATTGTATTCCTCATACAACAACTTTCTCATAATGGATTTGAATACTTAACTGTCTTAACCAGGTTAGTTTATACCTATTGCGCTCAGTTCCGCCACTCAATACGCAATCCCTTCAGACCTCGGCGCAAAGTGGGGAACGGAGTGTCTTAACACTAGGTCCCCTCTGCCTACCCTGCTGTGTGCGGGATACAGCGTGAAACTGATTTTTTTTATTGCGCTCAGACTTTCATCTTATAAAAAAACAATGGCGGATAACGATGTATTTTTTTTATTGAGTCAAGCGTATATATTCTTGATTAAAAGTCACATCCACATTTTTTTATAATAGAAAGATCAAGAATACATGTTATATTACGTAAGGTTATTTTGTCTCTCTATAACATCTAAATTCAAGGTAAATCAATATTGATGAATACAAAATTATGTATACGACTCGTTTGTATGCGTTTGTTCGACACCATAGTAACCCAGATAATAAAGTAGTTGCTTACCGAAATAGACTGTACTAGGTCTAGGTCGTGGGTTGATTACCATTTAAGGAATTATTTAAACGTGCAAATAATTTTTTTTTGGCGCAAACAAAGATCATAAGTGTGTGTGTGTTACGAGTGTAAACGCAATGGTTGTTCAATTCCCACTTGCGGGATGAATTTTTTTATATTTTCATTTCTTGCTCTGGTAACAAGGCAAAGCGCAGCGTTGAGTTCCGCTAAATGCGAGATTCACCGATAGCGTGAGCTAAAAACAACAATGTTTTCATTTGTTCTATCACCAAACATGCAATGTTTATGACGTCGAAGGAAGGTGTAGAAGAGAGTGACGGTGACCTATTTTTGCTATGATAAGGAAACTTTAAGAAAGAATCTTTCTAATTATTGATTCCTCTAACAAAAATAAGAAGCATATCAAGTACTAGCGGCCAACTCGCGGCTTTGCCCGTATACCACCTATAATATTTTTATTATGCTGCATTTGCCAACAGATTGATACATTCAATCACGAATACTGCGTGGCTGTATGATAGGATGTCATCGGCAGCTAGGGCTTGCAATCGTAGGCAGAGCGTTGAATTATTTTAATTTTACATGTTCTAAAAAAGTATACGTCCAAATTACATGTAAAATCCAAAGATTATGTTTATTAATTTTTTTTTATGAAGAAATAACTTTCGCTCATAAGTTTCAATATATATGTGAAATAAAAATCTATGAAATATCACCTAACAATTTTCAATTATTTTTTGTCACAAAATGCCTTACAAGAGATTGATACATGTTGCCGCGGACTTTTTTTAGAACTAGTAAAATGTTATATTTTTGTGATACAACTTACTGATATACAATTAACTATTTTTGCAATGCATGCACCTTATTATTGTTATTTCGTTATTTAAGGCTAACTAAGACCTACACCGTAAAGCTTTCATACAAAATGAAAAGATAGTAATTTGGACCAGTAGATCCAGAGATCTTAACGTTTAAACAAAGAAACAAACAAACAAACAAACAAATTCTTCCGCTTTATTATATTAGAATAGATTATATCATTCTGGAAATTGATTGATCGATATCAGATATCTTTTATCAATTGGTCCGTTTATCTTATAGCAGGTAGCTAAAGTAACATTGTTAACAACTAAAACAGTCCATAAAATTACATTGCACCCAGATATTGATTTCCGGTGTTATGTACATTTATTATATTGAAAATATAACTTTTTCCTTCTTTTCCTAATTTATTCCCATTTTATTACATTTCTTCTTGCTGGTTTTTCATTATTTACTTATTTTGTTCCAAACTTAATGGGTCTTATTTCCAAGGCTATATAGCTATGAGTTCCAAGGCTATTCGTATTTATGCACATGCTTACATAGATAGGAGTACAACCAGTCGCCAGTTTATTATAATATTTATAATAAATTTGCCTTGGATGTAAATTGTTAATATAAATATAGGTACATTTCCTTCGTATCCTGCTTTAACTCAGCGGGTCAGGTATTGAAATTTAAATAATATATTACCAATTATGTATTTTGTTGTTATGATATCACAAATGATGATCTCGTAGAAAATATCTCTAGATACGCTCATAAAACAAGTCCTGAGCTTGAATCTGTAAATCCATAGGTATAGAGCTCTTTTTGTTGGCTATTTCTGTCCGTACCTACTTGTGTTCGTCTCAGAGTAAGTGGCAAAACTAAACCTGTAAATAAAAAATACAGAAGAACTAGAAATGAGGTAATTTCCAAATTTTTATTATTATACAAATAATCAAGAAATTATACCACAAATCTCAGTCAGTCAGGGTCAAAGGAAACCAAATATTGTTTTTAATTAATAAATAAATCAGCTTCACGCTATATCCCGCACACAATAGGCAGAGGAAACCTAGTGTTGAGACACAATGTTTCCCGCTTTTCGCCGAGTTTTGGAATGAATGGAAATAAAAAATGTAAATAAATAATTCACTTCCTCGAGTGGGGATCGAGCCCATAACCGGTCGATTTTACACTCACACTTTGTGCCCCTGCGCCACGACTGGCCTCGATTTCTCGATTGTTTTTAATCTAATTCATTATCCCACATCACAAAAAAAAATTTAAACATAAAATTCCCACAGTGGGAAATCAAAATACGAAACGACAGCGTCAGACCGCTCAAAAGTTTTAACATTGTCTAGTAAAAACCCAATCAAGTTAAAAGTTTATCGTTCAGTTCGAATTATATGTAATACGCACAAACAAGAGCATTCAATATAAATTGTTGTAAACAATGATACAATTTTAAGTATATTTCGATAATAGTAAAGTTGTTTACGAAATAAATAGAAATTCATGCCTTATCTCCTTAAAGTATTTGTAATTATGCATATTTTACTTATAAATTTATATTAGTATCACAGATAGTAGCACACAGCAGGGTAGGCAGAGGGAACCTAGTGTTAAGACACTGCGTTCCCCACTTTCTGCCGAATTCTGGAGACATTGCGTGTTGAGTGGCGGAACTCAACGCTTTGTCTCGACACCAGACCGAAGAAATGGAAATAAATATTTCATTTCCTCGAGTGGGGATCGAAATCACGACCAGTCGGTTTTTACAGTCACATTTTGTGCCCATGCACCACGACTCCGAGTTCCGTATACAGCGTGGTGCTGATTTAATTTAATTTATACAAATAAATAATAATGTTATTTTTTATAAAAAGAAACTTTCAATGATCTCCTTCTTTGTATTATCTGTATATATAATAAGACAGTAAAAATAATTTGTCTGTACATTTAATAATTTTGACTGAAACGGATAGAGGGACACTTAAAAAGAATAATAGAAAGCAAAAATATTTTTTTTGAATTTCTTGTCTGTCTGTCTGTCTATCGATATGTATGGTCACATTTTTCTCTGAAAGTACTGAACCGATTTACTTAAAAGTTTCACCAATAGCTTTGTTTTAACTCAATTTAACTACTAAAGTTTGGTTCATCAAAATCTTTTATATTCTGACTAACAGCGCGCCCGCGGCTTCGCAAGCCTGAATTATATGATAATTTATTTTCTTAATATTATTAAGCGCGCGCGCTATTAGAGCGCACAACATTTTTTCCCGCGTAAGTCTCGTGAGGATTTCGGAATAATAATTACTAGCCTATATGTTGCTTCACAACCTCCTATATTTTCCAATTAAATCCCATAAAAATCGGTTCAGCAGTCCCGGAGAATATAACTTATTTGTCCAGGACATTCAAATGGAAAAAGTAAAAACATTTAGTTGTATTTAATATAGTGTAAATAAATATATGGACTTAAAAGAAATCTTGTTATGTTGAAATCATAGACAAACTCTTAAATTTTGTTTATGTGTATAATATGTATAAATTTTAAATGAAATCGATTACTTAGACTCGTATCTCTATACCGCTTCTAAGCTTGAGATCGAACTTGAGATGCCGTTTTCAATCATAAATTATATACAAATGAAAACGGCATCTCAAGATCGATGTCAGCTACTTATAAATACGGGCCTTAGAGTAAAAAACAAAAAAACTTTCACAAGACATGTTAAAAAATAAATAAAACATTTGCCGCACAATTTTCACATACTGACCGTCAATTATATACAAATATTTGTGTTCGTAGAGTGGCATATCCTGTTACGACTTACAATATAGATATGTAGGTATAATGGGTGCAATAATTATAGCTGTTATTGTATGCTGTGTTACGTGACCTTATTTTTTAGTATCTATATGCGTTTTATTTGGATCGGGGTGATTTATTATGAACGTAGAAATAGTGGGAGGCCAGCGCAGAGTGCGCGTGTGACTGTAAACGCGACGGTTTGGATTCGATTCCCACTTGAAGGAATCAAATGCTTAATATTTTCGTTTTCCTCGCGTTGATATACAATAGAAACTCCTTGAGTTATCGCCGGAAAATGGGGAACAGAAGTGTCTTAATGAGAACGGAGTGTCTTAACACTAGGTTCACAGGTTCCTTCTGCCCACGCTGCAAAGTACGAGATACAGTCGTATATTATTGTACAATATCAAAAAACATGTAGCATAGAAACAAAAATATCTTAATAAAATGCTTTTCTCAATACAATGATCAATGAACCTTGACCTTTCATCGATAGCATACAAAATACAATTTAATCAAACATTCGTTTAAGAGAACGTTATTCCCTAATATTACGTAACACGTCGTTATTTTGTATTACATATAAATAATAAGTAAGGCCATTATGCGACTGTAAACGCAACAGGTATTAAGTACGATTCCCACACCAGGAAATGAAATATTTAAAAATTCCACGCTCTAGTAACGAGGCAAAAGCCCGGCGTTGAGTTCCGTCACTCGATTACACAATGCCTCCAAAAAATTGACGGAAAGTAGGGTTCAATGGGAAGGGAGTATTTTAACACTACGTTTCGAGCTTCCCTCTCCGTGCCTTGCTGGTTGACGCATGAAGCTAAAAAAAATTGGATAATTTGTATCATACTTAATAATAATAAATCTTTTTTTTCTCATCATGAGATAATATTCAATATTACATGAAAGACATGACAAAGACAATATACAAGTTAGACAGTGTCTACTTTAGGAGTCTGGTGAAGTCTATGTTTGAGAGAAAAATTATACAAACCGAAAATTTTATATTTTTAGAGCTGAATACTAAACATAACATTTTTTTTAGATAAGAGAAAAAAAATTGTCAAAATTAAAAGTAAAACAAATGTGTAGGTGTGTGTGATTGTTTGTTTATGTGCGTCTGTGTATGGGTGTTGCGTGTTGCAAGTGTTGACGTGTGTGTAACGGCTAACGGTTAGGATAGTAGAGATTTGGGCAAACGTCGGACAAGGAGAAAAGATGGAGTCAAACAAGAGTAACTTTATTATGAATTCGCAAGATTAATTATTTACAGGCTTTCAGTGAGTTTATAATTTAGGCATCTCAGTATTTTCATGTCTCACGATGTGTTTGTTATAAGGAGTATATTTTTTTTATGATTTAAATAACGTTATTATAGACTACCGTACTAATATGCCAAAAGTTGTTTCGTGGGAGACATAAATTTAATTAATAATAAGAATTAACCAGATATTTCTATAAGAAACAAGTAATCATTGATTTAACTCGAAGATCGATTGATGAACACGGTTAAATAATAACAAATTATTAAAAAAAAACCGTATTTTCTAGGACGTGCTGGTTCTTCTCGACCTCCTCGGCAGTCCAGACCCAGTGTTTTACAGTTACTTTAGATCAACTGAGAAATGGTACATACGTATGGCGAGCGCTGAGCAGAGGCTGGCGGAATTGGGTCAACTCTCCGCGTACTCTCAGGGGAAGGCCGAGCAAACATACTTTAGACTTTCCACATCAAACGCAGTCATTGAAGACGACCATCTACCCTTTTATAAGAGAGGTAAGTTGGGATTTATTATTATTTGTGTGCGTTATTTGTGTGGTTTTATAGGTGCTTTGTTTAAATTGACATAATTATAATTAAGGTCCGTCACGGCGCAGGGGCATAAGCTTGTAGCTGTAAACAGGGCGTGAGTTCCATTTCCCAGTTGAGGAAATGAAATATTTAATATTATCATTTCTTATACATACATACGTCCACACACTGACGCACACGCATGCATGCACTCACGCACCTAGCCATCCATTTCCTGGCGTTGGAATCGAACCTGAAATACTTGTTGCGTTTACAGTCGCATACTGGCCTTACTTATTATGTATATGTAATAAGTACAAAATAACGACGTGTTACGAAATATTAGTGAATAACGTTCTCTTAATCGAATGTTTGATTTCTTTGCTCTGGTGTCGAGCCAAATCGCGATGTAGAGTTCCGCCACTCAACACGCAATTCCGGTTTAAAGTGGAGAGTGGAGTGTCTTAACATTAGGCTTCTGCCTCCCGTGCTACATGCGGAATACAACGCTGATAAAAAAATTTAAAAAATCAAGAAATCTAATCGGCTTCTCGCTGTATCCCGACCACAACAGCACTACTACTAAGTAGGCAGGGGGAACCTAGTCTTAAGAAACTCCGTTCCCCACTTTCCGCCGAGTTCTGAAGGCATAGCGTGTTGAGTGTTGAAACTCGACGCCACGCTACGCCTCGAAACCAGAGTGAAGAAATAAAAATATAAATGTAAATAAATATTTCATTGGGATCGAATCCACAACTATTCGATTTTACAGTCACACTTTGTGCCTCCGCGCCACGATTGGCCTCAATAAAAAAGGTTATAACATTAATATACTCTGCCCACGTATGGATTATTAGAATTTTGTTCAATCTGACATATGAATTCAGTTTGACGTAAACTAAACGAACCGTGAAAGATTTCTATAAATGGAAAATTTAGGCTTCGCTAACTTTCAAAATCGATTACTAAGAAAATTTATTTTTAGATTGTTTTTTTTTTGTTTAAAACGTTAGCTTAAAACGAAGTGATTGTTTTATTTTTCCGTATAATTTGAGAATAGCGTAAAAGTATACCAAATATCAATTTATAATATTTATAAAAATATTTATAAATTGAGTATTTGGGACAACCTCGACTCTGACTTCAATCAATAAGAAAGCTATAGGAAATTTAAAGTAAAATATAATTATGAAAATCCAATTGTTCTATAATGATAAAAAATAGCGTAATAGTATCCTGTTATGAGCAAGGAGTGGAGAGCGAAGTAACTGGTCACTAAGGTTACTCTGCCTTCCCACATTTCAACGAAACAATTTCTACGAGAAACAATTTTTCCAC
Source organism: Heliconius eleuchia (assembly GCA_018230625.1). NCBI lineage: Eukaryota > Metazoa > Arthropoda > Insecta > Lepidoptera > Nymphalidae > Heliconius > Heliconius eleuchia. The sequence goes on from DWAP01001018.1 coordinate 11,439, forward strand.
TAATAGTGATTTTTTTTCTTCTTAAAAATTTCAGACGTGGACGTACTACATATCATCCCGAATCCGTTCCCCAGCATGTGGCACACGGCACGTGACAATCTATCCGCGTTGGACTTTAACACTATAGATAATTTAAACAAAATATTCCGCGTTTTTATAGCGGAATATTTACATGTAACTCCCTAGCGTAGATGGTATTTTTCTTTCTTATAAAACCAACAATACATCACGAATGACTGATCTCTTATTAACGGCCTTTTTGGAGACGATTCTTCGTTATTGTTATGGATATTCTACACATATTTTTGTGTTGGACCAATTTTAATGGCAATTAACAATTAAATTACATTAGTAATTGGCTACTTGTAGTTGTGAATTTCACTTTTACAAATATGGTTATTAGCAATTGTAGTATAACAATTAATTAAATGTTAAATGTGATTTCGAACGAAGCATATGATCAATTGTTAATATTTAATTGTCAATTGCAATTAAAATTTACACTTAAATTTGGTAAGAACTAGGCGTTACACTCAAACGAAATTCTCAAATTATGTATGTAAATGTTACATAATTTTTCATAGTGCATAGGCGCGGCGTCTAGTTAATTTTTTTAATAGATGGTTTTTTATACGTTGATACAAATCGATGTTAGAAAATGAGATTAAATATTTCAGATATGTGGTGTTGCTATTAAATTAAATCCTAAAAAGATTTACAGTTAATGTTGACAACATTTTGAAAGAGAGTATTTAATAGTTTAATTAAAGATACAGTAGGCAGTACATTTTATTAACAGTTGTATTTAGAATTTCACAAAATAAACTTACAGAAATAGAAACAAACATGTTATTATTAGTGGATATATTAGTAAAAGCTATATAGCGTATTGCAACATATAAAAAATATATATATTATTTTAGAAAGTAAATTGTTATAGACATTATATTGATTAAAAAGTTATGCTTTATAAGCGTCACTTTTAGCATAATAAAAAATTACGATATAGAATTTTATTTTATGTACTTATCAAATAATAATAAAACATTGCATTTCACCCATAATTTCGTCATTTTTCGATATATAACAAATATTATTACTTATTGTTCCTAATAAAGGTTGTATATGAAAATATTTTAAGTTAAAATATTGACAACATTTTATGTAAACTAAAAGTTTAATTAATTATAAATTACATTGATATTTTTCTTATGTCTTTATTGTGCTTTGCCTCAGACAGCAGAGTAAATTTTGTGTTGTATTACATTAACACAAGAACATTCCATTACTTTTAAATTAAAAAAATATATACCTATTTACAAAATAATTTAGAAAAATATTTAATAATGAAGAAGTATAAACATTGTTAAAAAAGGCACAATTTAGCAGTTTCTTTGTAGTAAAGTGGTTTTCTTTGTCGTTTTGAATAATTAATACTATTAGTACAGTATATAGTTTTGAAGTTGTAGATTGCGCAAACCTTTTTTTCTTATTTTTGATAATTTTTTCCCGAGTTAACAATGTAGAAAACTCCAGAAAGCCTAACTCATTATTGTATATTTTCTCATCTTTCTTTGGTATTAAATTTAAAGCTTAAAATATATTTAGAATATTTTGTGTTTGTGTAGGTCAAATAAAAATTTGTAGGTTACTGAGTACTTAATGATACGTAATTGTTATATTATAAATATTATATAATATATCACTACATTATATTAGTTAGTATAATTTTTTTTTTATTTATATCAGAAATGTACTCGCCGAATATATTAAATACTAAAAACAATTTCGTATCTGTGTTTTTTTATATTTCAATTTGTGTAAATTTTTTAATTTGATATGGTATAATTGATTAACCACGAGGTCTAGATCTTATGTATATTTTCTCGTCTTAATCTGTAACTGTTTATGAAATAACAAATTTTATATTATCAAATGATGTAAATATTACTTTTATGTAATAAGTATTATATCTGTAGATATATATGGTGCAATTTACTTTCTTAAGGTTGTTATCTTATAGCGCTTGAATCAATTAATGCATCTTTTAGATAATAATTTGTGGATATAAATTTATATATATATTTTTATGTTGAATGAATTCAATAAGTAAACCCGTACAAAATTTTAAATGTTTAAAATTATACTTGTGATATATTTATATAAAATTATATATTTTATTTATAAATGATAGTAATATAATAAATGTTAGTATTACTGTTAACTTAATCTACATTCCTTTATACAAACATTTATTGTATAATCTATGTACTAAATGTCAAATATATACGAATGTTGCATATTGAATTGTGTTATTTTCCCGCCTTTTCTATTTATTATTTTAAAGTTATATTATTTTTTAACTTCACGCTGTATCACACACAACAAGGTAGCCAGACGGAACATGGGAACCTAGTGTTAAGACACTTCTGTTTCCCACTTTCGATCGAGTTCTGGAAGCATTACGATGCGCCTTGCCTAAGCAGAGTAAATGAAAATATTAAGTACACCATTACCCCGAGTAGTATATAACAGTCGCCTTCATAGTCGCACGTATATGCCTGCGTCACGACGGTCTTAATTATAAGTTATGATATTAAATAAATTATATTATTTTTGCAAGACTTACTGATCTCAACGATTTTGAATTAAAGAAAATTATGTTCAAAAGTTTAGCTGTACTATTATAAAATTGATAAGTTACTAAAACAATTACAAAGTCACAGGATCTAACAAGATAAGAACGGTTATTTTTCACACTCTAAAAGAGGTGGGTGCTTATTTTGTGCAATAAATCAGCTTCACGCTGTATCCTGCACACAGCAGGGTAGGCCGAGGGAACCCAGTGCTAAGGCACTTCGTTTCACACCTTCCGCCGAAATCCGGAGGCACTGCATGTTAAGTGGCGGAACTCAACGCCGCGCTTTGCCTCGACACCAGAGCGAAGAAATAGAAACATAAATTAAAATAAATATTTCCTTTCCTCGAATGGGGATCGAACCCATAACCAACCGATTCTGTAGTCACACTTTGTGCCCCGACTATTTTGTGCAATAATAATTCAAATTCATGAGATTTTACAAAAATATCGGCAATTTATTTATCTGACTTAGAAAAAGAACTTTTTCGCAAATTGCTGCGTGCTATGCGTTTTTTTTGTTTTATTGTCAAAACGTTTGGCGCTCACTATTGGGACTTTTTAATCCTTTTTAAGGTTTTACTATTGTAATATTTTTTTCAATCATTAAAGTAAAAAATATATATATTAATGAGTGAAAAGTGTGTTTCGTTGTAATGCTGTCATTGTATTTTAAGTACCTCTTAGTTATTTTTATTATATTGCGCAACCTAGTTTCGCTCATCTCCACCCGGCGTGTACTGTATCCAGATATCTAGTATCTAGATTATTTTGTAGTGACTACTCTTCTATTAAATAATCACATGAACAATGTTTATAACATTGAATGGATAGAAATAAAAGAAACATGTTTTAAAAAGATTATTTACTAAGGTAAAATGTTATTCTATTGGTTATATTTTACATCAATACATCATATATTGTGCTGAATAAAATGCATATAAACGCATGCAAGCACAAATATATGTTAATAAAATAAAAATTTAACAAAAAACTTAAAATTACAATTAGGATTGCCAACTATACTTTAATATATATAATATTATATTCGGCAAAATATAAAAAATATTAATATTAAAACATGGTGGTTGCCGTGGTGCAATGGCCGCGATTCCCACTCGGGTAAATAATAATTGAAGAACGTCAAAATATTACTATTCCATATCATATAATTTTCAGAAAAACTGAAAACTTACTAATTTTTTCCAAAGTAATTCCAATGATGGAAAATCCATTACATTTTTTTAATCCATTTACATTTTTTAATATTGAATATGATGAGCTATGTAAAGGCATTTCCAACACAGTGTAAAAAATATACTTTATATAAAAATAAACAAACTGTAAATACATTTATTTACCACAATATATCAATCAGACATGTCTCCAGTGTGACACGTGTACAATCGTGAAAAATTATATTTTTTTTTATTGTTTATTAACTATTACAATATTTCATAGAACAACTGTTGGCAACCCTACCACACTACAGTTTACTACTGTGTACAATAAAAAACTTATTAAGCCATAATCATTTCTTTATGTATACATAATATTAAATATGAAAATATAAAAATGCAAAATAGTTCATTATTTTTGGAAAAGAATCTTACAACACTTAAATTAGTTAGGGTAAAATTAAACATATTTTGTGTATACATAAAACAATACGCATCACAACATAAATTCTATATAGATTTAAACATAGAAAAATATAACGATACTATTATAACCTAAGCCGATTATATCAAACTCATACCTTCTTTAAAACTAATGTTTAAAGAGAGCGTCGTGGCACAGAGACAAAACGCAACAGTTGTGTGTTCGATTCCCAATTGGAGGAATAAATAATATTCATTTCCTCGATTTCCTCCTTGTGGCAACTTCCGCCACTCACCAAGCCTCCTCACTCGCCACGCCATGTTTCGAAAGTTGGGCGGGACATGGGGGACAAAGTGTCACATAGCTCTTAACACGAGGTTCCCTGTGTCTACCCTGCTATATGCGTGATACAACGTGAATCAAATAAAAAAGTAATTAAAATATACTATCAAGCAGAGATCCTTTGAACTTTTTGAGAGCTTTTTCTTCCAACTCACTTATCTTGGCATCTACGTCTTTGTGACATTCGCCATTTATCTCTAATTCTGTTCCCGCTTTTTTTACATCTATATTTTTCTTTAAAACTAAATCCTTCTTTACCGCCGTGTTACCGAGCTCGCCTATATCCACAATATCAGTTAGTTTTGAATCTGTACTCTGTGTATCACACTTTTGTAAACATTCATCTTTATCAGTATTTTTTTCTTCTCTTTGACATTTATCATTACTTTTGCTGCATTCTACTGAATTTTCTTTATAATCTTTTTCATTAATTTGATCACAAACATCATTATTATATATTTTCTTTGCAATTTCATCAAAATCTATTGATTCAGTTGATTTATTTGAAAGAATATTTTCATTTTCTACTATATCTTTGGCGGCATTTCCAAAAGTAAATTCTTCGGTTAAGCCATCTTGATGCATATTAATGTCAGCAACGTTTTCATAATTTAACAATATACTCTCTGAGTTCTTGTTTTCATTATGTTTATTTTGATCTGCTGATATTTCTATATGATCATTATTTCTTTCAATGATATCATTATTTACTTCAATAGGTTGATTTTTACAATCATTGTCTGTAATGATGTTATCATCAATTTTTCTTTTTGATCTCTTGACTTTTTTTCCAGATGCATCTTTATTTTTTCTTGATTTTTTAGGTGAGCTTACTTCATTAGTATCAATATCTCGTGGTTTATCAATCTGAAAGAACACAAAATATATAAAATATTACAGGATATTTTCTTTATTTAAGTTAAATTATTCTATGAGTAAGCTAAGGATTAGTTAGGAATTTCACACAAATAGACAGAATACTCAAAAACCAGTTAAGTGCGAGTCGGCTCACTGGTCCATACTAATTTCATGATTGTAGACTAACAGATAGTACTGAACTTATAAAAGTTGTCAAGCTCAAATCTGAGGGCGTATTTACAAGTTTTGTATAAAATAAACTAAAAAAATAAATTTCTTACAGTCTGTCTACAATAATATACTTATGTTATGATTTTTTTTTCTTTATTGGTACTCTAATTTCATACAAAATGCGGCGAAAACGATGCATAAACAGTATGTTTCGATTGTGTTGACCTAAAAGTTTAATTTTGTGCTGCAAAATATAGACCTATATGTTTCATATTATTTTCAGTTTGATACCTCCACGTGTTATGAGATTTGACACCAAAGTAACCCTAAATAAAAAGGCTTACATTTTCTCATAGCATAGTTGGCAGAGGGAACCTTTTTTTTAAATATATATCTATATATATATATATATAT
>DWAP01001019.1:0-17463 GCA_018230625.1 Heliconius eleuchia
TCATTCCCAAGGCGTGTTATCATTTATAAAATCATTAATTTGGTAATAACCTTTAACAGCCTTTTTACGCTGTAATATTGGATAAATTATAAAAAATTATTAACTGAGCATATTTTATTATAACATATTTTATTAATGAGAACGGAGAAGTGAAGCAAAAAATATAGCTATTTTTAAAAGTAATTATTTTAAAGCTTATTATAGACATGAACTTGCATTAAACAAATGTTTCTTTTTATATTTTACGTCATACGTTTAAGCGAAGAACAAAGTATTTAAAGTGAAAATTATACTTAGAACGAACTTCGTATCAAACTTGTACATAAGATATTACGCAGGATTTGGTTAAGTTAAAGCCGCTCTAAGCCGCGCCTGCTATCTTTACGAAGTTAAGAATTTGTTAACGCCGGCAGCCAGAGCGCGCCTCTATAATGTGGATACATTTTGTATCGCATTTTCCCAAGCTAACATTTCTAGCATTTAATCTCTATAAAAAAATATCTTAATATTTAAGAAAGTACAAAAAAATCATTATTATATATGTATGGGTATTTTTTCAAATAGATATATCTATAGAAAATTTAGGGATATCTCTCTTTTTTTTTATTTTAAAAAGGAAGAAGAAGCATTTGCATTAAGCGAAATGTTTATAAAAAGCTATTTATGTACCTGTAATAATATTAAATCTATAATATTATTATAAATTAAATTAAATCAACTTCACGCTGTACTCTGCATACAGCAGGATAGGCAGAAGGAACTTAGTAATATAGGCACTACGTACCGATTTGATTATCCCGGTGTTGAGTGGCAAAACTCATCGCCGGGATAAAATTCAGTAAATTCCACACGATCCACTTTTATATATGTAATAATAAAAATTAAAAACGCCCGTAAATCCCGTATACAGCAAAGAAGGCAAAGATAACCTAGTGTCTTAGGCACTTTCCACCGAATCCTGGATGCATTGCATGTTGAGTTGTGGAATTTGACGCCCGACGATTTGACACACCAGAGCGAAGAAATCGAATATTTAAATTTAAATAAATATTTAATTTCCTCGAGTGAGGATGGAACCCACAACCAGTCGCGTTTACAGTCACTCTTTGTGCCTTCAATTGCTTTCAATTATATTATATAATTAAAAAGTTACAATAATTATTTTTAATTATGCTTAAGGATTAGCACAATCTATTTTCAGCTAATTTCTGTAAAATAGAGAACAATTAATTAATCAGCTTAGCATAGAATTTATGTAAAGGCCCTCTTTTCCTATTTCAGTAAACATTCTATACAAAAACTTTATATAGAATTAAATTATTTACGAAAGTATGTAAAACCGCCGCTGTAATTATATTAATTATCGTGATATCATGATCTAAAATTAAATTTGAACCCTTTGGCGCGCGAAGATATCAAGTTGAGAGCTGAATAAATGTGGCTATTTCTCATTTTAACCGAAGCAAAACTTAATAACCCTACTGGAAACGCAATAATTACGAGCGCTCAGTGCGAGATTCGGGAGAAATAAATGAGAGCCATTAAGAGACTCGCGTTTAGATATTTCATTCCCCTTGAAGAAGACGTTAGCGGGGCAACGGCACGGCACCGACGCGGATTGTTCCCACGGATTTTGTCAAAGAGAAAATTTTATTTCTTAAGAAAACATTAATGTTTGCCTCAGAGAGGCGATATTTTTGTAAGGAATTCGATATGCACTTTTAAATATTATAATCGGAATGGAAGCTACGTAGATAATAAGATTAAACGTATACTAACATTTTTATTTAAAGATCGAGGTGTTGCTGAATATTTTATATGAAAATAATAAATATAATGTGAATACAAGTTGTTCCTTAATTTTTTTTGTTAAAAACTTAAAAGAAATACACTTAATAGTGACTTAACAAAACTTAAAAGCTTCACAAAAGCAAAAATATTCTTTGCCCAAGAAACACCTGACAAATTACCACCACTGAGAGGCAATCCTCACGTTTGTTTTTGTTGAATTCGAGTGTATTTTTGTAGGGCGAGACTAATGCGCTATGTAATTACCCGTGAGGAACACCACCTTTGGTTAAACATGTCATAATTTATGGAGAGAGACCGAAATATGAGCTTCCATTTATTTTTCTTTCAATGACATTATATATTTTTTTGGCATATTAACTAATTAGTTGTTTTACAATTGAACAACTTAAATTGAATTCATGAGTAAAATTATAAAAAATATATATAAATATAATAGAGTTAATGTCAATAGAATAGTGGTTTAAATTTTAATTCTTAACAAGAATTCTTATAATTTAAATAATAATATAAATTAAAAAATAATAATTTTGATTTTAGTTCGAGCCGACTTTGATTAAAATAATTGTTCAAAAAAATAAAAAACACGATATAGGTACGTGAATCTTACAAAATATTAATGTGCATAAGTATGTTCATTTAAAAAAAACTTGTAATAAGCGAAATATTTTATTTATTATTAAATAAATATTTTAATAATAAATCAATATTTTAATAATAAATCAATATTTTTATAATGTAATAAAGTAGACTATACATATTTTTTTAATCTCTAACAAGGTTTTTACTACCAATACAGCCGCTAATATTATACATTGAAAGATTTTTTATCTATGTTCAGAATTCGAATATATTATTAAAAATTTTAATACAGAATAGCGTGTCACGAGCGAATAATACTAGAGTACAGCGGCTACGCCTGTGTGGCAGAAGCGACCGTACGCAAATACCGATCCCAACTATTGACAAATCCAATTCGCTTACATTTATATAGAAATGCCCCAATAGTATCGATAAAAAATATTCTTGCTTATATAATTAAAAACTAAATATTTTCATTTAAAAAAAAAACACATGAAAAAACTAAGATAAAATAAAAAGCAACATACTTAATATATAATATTAAGTATGTTGTTGTAACTTAATACATAATACATATAATATGGTTAATAGGTACATAGTGTATTTATTGTTATTTTTAATGTAAATTCGTATGTTGTGCATTTGGATAATATATCCAATCGCTCTACAAAAATAAAATATTGGCGTTTACTACGTTATACATAATAACTAATATATATATAAAAAAACTACTTTATAGTGTAAATTTACCATTACTCAATAACCCCACACAATAATATAATCTGAATATAAAGTATAAAATGATTTAAGAAAAATCTTAACTACCTTTTTAAAATATCGACATTTAGTCGCGCAATCTCTATAAGTGTACACTCAGCGAGTCACGCGTTTTCCCGGATCATGGTGCGTTGCGTGCATTGAACGTGAATCTTTTTGACAAAACTTTGTATTCCACATTTAAATGAAATATTTACAAATGAGTACGTTTGTAATTTCTATGGTATCTATTATAACATGGCTAGTATGGAACATGATATAACAATGTGAGTTACCTTCTCATTTTTTTTTCACCTTCACTCTGTAGCAGGGTTGGCAGAGGGAGCCTAGTGTTGAGGCACTCCTCTCGCAATTTTCCGCCGAATTCTGGAAGCATTGTTGAGTGGCGAAACCCAACACAGCACTTTGCCTCAAAACCAGAACGAAGTAAATGAAAATATTTAATTTTCTACAGTGAGAATCGAACCTATAAGCTATCGCGTTTACGGTCACACGCTTTTGCCCTAGCCCTAGCCTCTACCATATATGATTATAATAATGTACATTTTTGTTAAGGTTTGTTATGTCAACTGTATCGACACTGTACGTAATGGTCGGCTTTCGTACTATAGTGAGCTTATGCATGTTCTTTAGATTTGAATATATTTATTAAGTATACACAAATAGAAATTTATTTTGTATTCGTGGTTACCGACAAGAGGAAGTGCGTGAAATTTTCCTGCCGACTAAATTATTCAAAACAGATCGTACGTGTTTATGATACTCGACAGCAACATAAAGGCTTTTCCTCACTAGATACTTTTCGGCTTTGGTATAAATTATTTTGAACTCAAAGAACAATATTATATCTATAATGATATAGAATCTAAATATATATATATATTTTTTAAGTTACAGATATATTATAAAATGTTATGTAAATATTTTATAGTTTTGAGGTATCACGTAGTATTTATAGAAAAAAAAATCATTTTCCATTTACGGATCCATAACAAATAAAAATATATATATGAGACAATTAAAAATAATATTTGATAGTAATTTGGTATTAAATATCTTGGTAATAGAAAACATATGCTTGTATGTATATATAAATATTTGTAAAATTAATAAACCAACAAATATGTTGATAAAATAAAAGAGTTCCAGTAAAAAAATCCTATAAATTTAATATATTTCGATTGCAAGCTTAGCTAGCAAAGTAAATATTACGAGCGAACAGCTTACAACACGGTGAAATAATTAGTAGAGTAGCGATCATAAAAACTATAATTTCCGGTCAACAGAAATAACCACGTTACAGAGTAGGTATCGGCCATAATCATACGGCCGCAGTGATTGCATCGTATACAGCCTTGCAGGCTTGTACCATATGCAACGAAATAACGTGTTTGGATTTTTAATAATGTTGCATTTAATTATTGAAACGACGATTTTCTGCTTTTTTTTTAATTAGTAACTTATTTTTTGTTTCTTCTTTGTTACCTACTTTAATAAACTCTGATTGATTTAAAAAATTGGAATTAAAAAGACAATCTGTAAAAGAACAAAAGAAAACATTAATCTAAATCTATCTAATATTTCATTTATTCATTAAGTTTTTTTTTATTTAATTACTGTATACTTCCCTAGTAAATTTACATATCATCATGTTGAACCGTTTTAAAAGGTCGTATATCTTTTAAAAATTATATAACTAGGATATTAATTAAAAATAATATTAAGAAATAAGAACCCTTTCAAAATTTCGCCATTCCAACAAGAATGCTTTGTCTCATCTTAAAACAAAAGGAGTCGAGCTCGTGTCGCTATCAGCGGCGTTTAATTGTTGTCGGGAGACTATCTACGGTTTACTCCGCTGATTGCGGTTATAAAATGTTACAGCCGTTCTGCGGCGCGATCTTTGTCACCTATGTAATTCGGAGTTTTGGGCTTACAAGCTGAAATGTAGCAATCGATTTTTGGTTCTTTTTAGATTCAGCCTGTATACAGTATACAGCAGGGTAGGTAGAATGGAAATAGGTAGAGTGCAATCTAGTGATAAGATACTCCGTTCCCCATTTTTCGACAATTAATATTAGCTTTATAATATTTAAAGAATACTCAATTTTGGAATTTTAAGGAATTTAGACAATTTTTGACCCAAAATATAAAAACATTATTCATCATACGTAATACTATAGACTATAAAAAATATACTGTTCAAAAATAAACATAATTACAATTTACACAATTCATATCAGTTAATTATTCTTCAATTTCATCAATAAAATTCTGTTGCAGTAATTAAAAACATGAACGCTTAATCGAAAATGATAAAAAATGCATTACATAGTAAATTTTAAATCACGTATAGTTACCTAATATTTAATTTCCTTTAAATCACGTGTAGTTACCTAAGTATATAAATAAAAGTTGTTTACATAACATGCCTTCGATAGCTCAGTTGGTAGAGCGGTGGACTGTAGCCGGTGTGATTGTCATCCATAGGTCGCTGGTTCAAATCCGGCTCGAAGGATTTTTTTAAATTTAATTTATTTAATATTAAAAAATAAAAAAAATAACCCAGTGCTGATCTTTAATATTAGGGCTATAAGTTTTTTTATATAAATTATCTTTATACCTGTATATATCTATTGTTACTATTAGCAGAGAGACTCTTTAGTGAATTGTTTTTTGGTTTTAATAATTTTAGTAATTTTATAAATACATTTTTATTTTTACACAATTTACAACATGCTAGTTATCAAAGCATGCTATAAGTAAATTATATAGAAATATAAAAAAAAATACTTTTTCACATAACTTTTTAAAGAATAATAACAGTTTACGTGACTAAAATACATTAGCTAGTGCTCGAACACTTGACCTGATCAAATATTCAATATTGTATGAACAAAACTCGGCGCTTAAAATTCAATTTAAATTTTTGCTCCCTAAGTGATTGTAACTAGGAACAAAGAGATGCATTAAATCAATTACCTTCAATAAGTCCCATAGAGACGGCCATTATTATGAACGCTAATAACGTTAATTTCGATGGGTATTGTGCGTATAATAAAATTTTATCAAACGTTGGCTGGACACAGATTTTCTGTTTTGATTGTGTACTTAAATGAATTGCTGGCGTTTGTAAAATCATTGTCGGTGATTTTCGATTCTTTTCTTTTTAACATATCCTCTTTTAATGGAGGGAGCAGATGCAATGTTGTGTTGTAAAACATAGGCACAAAAAAGGCACGAAGATCAAAGTCTATAGCGCACAACAACTCATAACTAAAAAAAAAACAATTTGTTAAAATTTATTATAAGTTGAAAGTTTTTTCAGATTCTGAGTGGACGGAAAGGCTGATCGCCTTTATATATAGCAGAGCACAGTCAGTGAGGGTCTAGTGTTAAGACACTTTGCTTCCCTCTTTCCACTGTATTCTAGACACTTTGTGGTATTGTGAGTGGTGGAGCTTTGCCTCGACACCAGAGCGAAAAAATGTTGATATTGAAAATTGCATTTCCTCGAGTGGGAATCGAACCCACAACCTGTCGGGCTTAGCACACGCTTGTGCCCATACGCCACTCGCCTAGAAGTTGACAGTGTGGAGTACACACATACACTCCACTCCACTCCGGTGTATTTTGCTAAAAGATCTACAATAAACATATCTTCAGAGTGATTAATATTTAACGAGTTAGATTGAGCGGCAAATCCTTTACACTCATGTTTTCCTCCAAGTTTTCCTAATGGGTGATTTTCACGCTCGGTCCTCCAAAGCCGCACTCACCCCCGTAAAATGACATGAATTTCCAATAGAATTACTTCATTTAGAAGGGGCTCGTTCACGTTATCTTTACCTTGTAAATGAGTATAGCATAATAAAATACAAACAATTTACTCGAATAGAGAAATTTATTGTTAATTCAACGAATGCTGATGTGAAATAAACACGAGTTGATGAAAGTGAAGTGCTCTTACAAAAGTAATATCGGAAATTCAATAGCACTCCCGACTAGTAGGCACGGTCAGTGACTTTGATATTTTCGGCGGTATTAATTAAAAAAATTATATAGCTTCCCCCTCCCCCTCCCCTCTCCACCCACCCACGTTCAACCCCCACGAAGCGTTTATATCAGGGAAAAGATAAATATGCGAGACGCAGGTAATTGCGCTCGCTTTTATTGAGCTGTTGTTTGATTTCAAAGGCTTTTATTGTATCACAATGCTGACTATACGGGACTGTTTGCGTATCCGTGCTCGTAATAGCATTCTGTAAGAGATTTTAAATTTTACACGTTTTTTTTAAATTTCACACTGTATTCTGTATTTAGCAGGGTAAGCAGAGGGAACCTAGGAACCTAATGATAACACACTATGTTTACATTATGCCATTTCATTCACTTCACTTATTGCCTATTTTCCGACGAACTCCTAAAACTTCCGAAAGCGTGTTGAGTAGTGGAACTCAACGCCGCACTTAGCATCAAGAGCGAAAATATGAAAGTATTAAAAACTTGTTTCCTCGAGAGAGTTAGTTAGCCATAATGAAAACGTGTTGTCTACGTGTTAACTACCGATTTATCTTGTTCTATAATAGTATAAGTTTTAATAAGAAATTCATTATTTAATTAGCTAATATTAGTTACAAAACCATTTAAATATTAATACGTATTAATAAATCTGTTTCACTCTTTTTATAATGTAACAGAATTATATCTTTTGCCGCACGCATACGGAAACTTCTTTGAGAAACTTCTCTTGTTGAGGTGGCGGAGTTAGTGAGAGTAAGGAAATGAAAATAATTATACAGCGCCAAATAGGGTTTGAACCCACAATCCTTACATGTTCTTTAGAGATTAAAAATACAAGAAATATGACAATTTTTTTTTCAGCTTCACGCTGTGTCCCGCACGTAGTAGGGTACAAAATTCCATGTATTTCTGAAGGCATTGCGTATTAAGTGACGAAACTCAACGCCACGCTTTGCCTCGAACCCGGAACGAAGAACTGCAAATATTAATAAATATTTCATTTCCACAATAAAAAATGTTACAATTTCTTTATAACAGCAAATAGTACTATAAATAAAATTATATTAAACAGTAAATTTCAATGAAATCACTCGGCTATAATTTTATTAAATCACATTAGGTGTTAAGGTGGTGGCGATGATTTTCCACCATAATGGATCCCGGGATAGACCTCGGTGATTATGATTGAACGTAGAACGGATAAAAATAAAGGCAGCATTGTTTCACACGTAATTAGGGTCTGTGGTCCCGATGGGGGTTGAATTGCAAGTCACACGACTTAACACGGATTTCGTATTTGGATGATCTGAACTTTAAATATTTTCTTTTCTAAAATGTGGTATTTGAAATGTTTTTATTGGTTTCTTTTTTATTTTAAAACAATACTTTACTTTCAATTTTTGTACTGTGTTAAAGGTTAATAACATAATACTATTAATATTTTTATTCTTTGTTATGCATTAGCATCAAAAAATAGATTATTGTTTTTCATTGAATAGGGATTTTCTGAATTTTGTGCAGTTAATGATTCGATTCGTTCTTTATTTTTATTTATTTTAGTGAAAAAGTCACTTAGCACAAGTCAATAATATGACTCAACGTCACCACGTCTCTGCTTCACATTATCTAATAATATGTAATTGAAATATGTCAGTAGATATCTAAAATTTGCCGACAGATCTGCCAAAATAAATTAACATCTTAAGTTACACCGCGGTAATGACATGCAAGGAGCCATTATGAATATTAATTTGGCGGTGACATTCTAGGTTAGCGGTTTGATGCTAATATACACTGACAAAATCTATATTTTCTAGTATAGTTTATTATTAGTAAAAAAATGTAAATATATCTTTTGCTGGATAACTATTCTATTGCTATTTGCAATAAACTGCATGTACTCGGCCAGCGACAGCAGGTGCGATCGATGATATATGTAAATGTAGAGAATAACCTCCTTTTTTGTAGTTTAAGGTTGTCAAATTTTTTTATTTTTATATTATTTACCTATATATGTGAAACAATAAAATAATAATAGGCATATTTAGTAAATAATTTTATTTTTTCAAATTGTGACACCTATTTGAAATGTATAACTATAAATAAAAGAGTTATAAAACAGAAATAACCTAAAATTGTAAGTGGCGTTATAAATATACTTTATTAGGTTGTATATGAAAATATACCTGTAATGATTTTATATTTATATGTTTTAATATTTCCAACAATTTATTATTAAAATGTAAATCAACCTCTTTGTTTAAGAAAAATATATTGTTTAAAATAAATAATATAGGTTTATAAAAGCCTCGAGGTGTTTGATTTTTTTACATACCTAAATAGTATTATTCAAAAAAGTATTATTTTAATTTAATTCACAATTTCAGTTCAAAGTAGCCATATTAAATCCAAAAAACCGTAGCCCTTTAGTGTGAACCTACATAAAATAGCTTTAGTTTAAGCCACCTAATTCAATCCAGAAAGTTCGATCCTCGTTGCTGCTAAGATAAACCTATAATTAAGGGCTTTCTCGATCGATTAACTTAATCCGAGTTTAAATAGACGTTAACTCTAAGAGAAAGGTTTACTCCGCCGTAAAATGGTATTAGGTTTTCGCGCGTTTTATGCGCCGAGGAGACGAGTCGCTAAGAAAGGGAGATTTCATAGAAGATTTACTTAATTAGGCCATCGTAAATTAAGATATTTTTTATGAACATGCTTGAACATTGATATTCTGCTGTTACAGATTGTAATTGTTGTTTTTAAATGGGCTTAATTACATTGGATTTTGATGTTGTTTAATAGCTGGTTTTCTGGTTTTCATAGTACTTGTATATATCTTCTACATTTAAATAGATAAATTACACACACCAATATACCAATATAGCATAAAATAAATTTGGATTTTAACCGACTTCAAAAAAAAGGAGTAGGTTCTCAATTCGTCAGTTTTTTTATATGTACACCGAATATTCGAAGGCGCCTGAATAGATTTCGTCGGAGCCAAGTAAAATAAACAGGCTTAGTCATTTGATATTGTAGTAAGCTTGTAGATTTTGCTTGACACCAACTTTAAAATTATAAAATCTTACTTTAATTATATTTGTTTAACAAAATCAAAGTACAGTATGTTAAGTAATTTTTATTTTTATTTTTTAGTTTTTTGTTTGAGGTCGTTTTTTTTTGTTAAAAATTTATTAGTATTCATTTAGAAATTATAGTACCAACATTAAAAACAATACTAAATAGTTTTTTATAACATTTATTTTCATACAATGAAAATACTAATTATTAATAAAATTTTATGAATAATAATATTTATTTTGTTTAGTAAGAACTTTACTAGATTAAACAACCATTTTTCCTGTATTTTTAATTGCACACAGACATTTTAATCAGATTTTTACTCCATTTACTGAAGCTCATTTAAAAAAGGAAATGATACAAAAAGTAGTATCGTTCCAAAAGATCTCACAACAACGTATTTATTAAAGCGTAGAGCGTTAATTAAATGCGTTTCATGTCAAACAACAGTTAAAATGACTACAATAATTAAATCAGGCATTCTTCCTAACTCGAGGATAAATATTTTAGTGGCGGCTACGACAAGGCAATTCCGTTTGAAGTACTACCCTTTTATTTAAGCATAGTGATGTACCTATAGGTATATTAACTGTCAATTGTAAAATATCGATAAAATTTTAAAATAACACACGATGCCACATAAAGGTATTCTCATAAATGGTTGAAAACAACGAGTTCATACAAAGTGTATTAAATAGTTTTATGCTATTGTGCTATCGTAAAATTATTATATCGATAATTTTACTTTACCATTTCTATAATAACCCGCGTGACATTTGCTACCTCACGATGTTATGAACTGGCGCCTACTTAAATGTTGTACGAAATGTCAGTTTGACCTTATGCTAAGTGATGGGCCCTGCTAAATTATTTGTTGAATACTTGTGTTTGATCTTTGATGTGCCCTTTACTATGATGGCTGTCAATTTAGGGGTTTAATATTACATGCTCCTATACCATGACTTGTGTGTAACTACCTACATCTATGAATATTGGAGACGTACAAAAATGAATTAAGCTGGAAAATTAAATGAAAAATTAATTATTTTTACAGAAATATAAGATTTTACTGGCTTTAATTTAAATGTTATAGGGATTTCTTATTTTTATATATATTTATATTTCTATAATGATGTTTTTTTAATAATAATGATGAATAATAAGCTGACGCAGATTTTATGATATAAAATAACAACAGCCGTGGCAATGTATAAGAGAAGTCTGAAATACGTATTGCTATTGCGATTTATAGCTTATATAATTAGATATTAATATGAAATAATAAAGTTGCCATATAATTTTGATATGCTTAAGCTCCACCGCTCTACCAACTGAGCTATCGAAGGCTTATTTCTTAATTAATTTTATACGAATATATTCAAACAAAATTTAGAAGATATCTGAAGGTATCATAATTGTATTAATATAAAAAATGCAATTTCTTTTAGATTTATACTTCAGCAAGGTACCTACGTATGGAAAATCCAAAGTTCAAAATGTTGAGTAGTGACGTTATTCAACACCGCATTTTCTGTTGGTTCTAGATCGGGAAACTCAAAATAATTAGAAATCACAACTATCATATAAGCATCTAGAACACTCTCCCATTGCACCACCGTGGTCTGTATAACTATTAAACGAACAATAAATTAAAAATATGTTATTTTTCAAAAAAAATCCTTCGAGCCGGATTTGAACCAGCGACCTATGGATTTCAGATACACCGACTACAGTCCACCGCTCTACCAACTGAGCTATCGAAGGCTTATTGCTCAATTAATTTAATACGAATATATTCAAAATTTAGAAGAAATCTGATGGTATAATAGTATTGCTATAAAAAATACAATTTATTTGTAGTTTTTTTAGATTTATACTTTAGCAAGCTACGTAAAGAAAATCTAAAATTCAAGATGTCGCACCTTGAGTGACGTAAATCAACACCGCCTTTTTTGTTGCTACTCCAGCGGGAAACTCAAATTAATTAGAAACCATAATTATCATATAAGCATCCACTCTCCCATTGCGTCACCGTGGTCTGTATAAATATTAAACAAACGATAAATTAAAATTGTATAATATTTCCAAAAAAATCCTTCGAGCCGGATTTGAACCAGCGACCTATGGATTTCAGATACACCGACTACAGTCCACCGCTCTACCAACTGAGCTATCGAAGGTATAGATAGCAATACAAATAAGAGGCTTATATGAAGTTTTTCGTTATGTAAGCAAAGGTGAAAGGCTTGCTCTACATACGTGTATAATTGGATTCCATAGAATGTATCATAGCAACTTGGGGAAGCCATTTTTATATAAAACAAATTTATATCAGTTATAACATAATAATAACAATAAAAAAAACAGTTTAAATTTTTAAAAATTTTTTGGTCGAAGGAATACATTTCATAATAATGTTATTATGTTCAAAACAAAATCGATCTTATGTACTGATTTTAAACTTGGGGATAGAAATATTACTTTCATTTAATAAAATTTGATTTTTAATTTGATTAATTTCGTAATTTGATGTACAAAATTGCAAAAATATATTAATAAAAGAATCGTTGATTTGTTTTTTTTAGCAAAAAACCCTTATTCGCTGGTGTAATGAAAGTTTCCAGGAGAACTGATAGTACTGAATGTTTTATGTAAGTTGCACCAAAAACAGCACAATAAATACAAGAACATTTTGATTTTATTAATATTAAGCAGAGAGAACCTAATGCTAAGACGCTCCGTTCCGTCCAATGTTTTTTCTAGAAATTTAATTATGATATACAGATAAGTAAAAAAAACAAATCAAATCAGGTTTCCGCTGTATCCCGCATACAGCAGGGTAGGCAGAGGGAACCTAGTGTTAAGACACTTCGTTCACTACTGATAAGAATTTATCAGCTATGTATAAATTCGTATAATATTAAACGAAGAATCGGCTTATTCCAACATGTCTATGAATATGAACGAGAGTTTCTGCGTCTTGAGCTCATTGCAACGTGCATCGTCTAAACCAAATATATTCTTACATTAACATATTAATTGGGTATCGCTGCAGGTTAGCGAAGTAAGCTGGTTTGCGTCGTACCTGAGATTGGTCGTCTAACGGATTATGTCGTTGAAATTCAAATGCATTAATTCTAATCTATAATTATTAATTGATCAGTTTCACGCTGTATCCCGCACACAGCAGGATTGACACAGGGCATCTAGTGTTAAGACACTCCATTCGTTATTTGTTGTAATTATTAAATTAGCTTGAATTGTATTATAATGGGGTTCGACAATTAAGACGATCCTGCGTGTACACGACGTTGCACTCTTGAGTTCTTCTTAGTTTTCCTGGTTTTTTAATAATTTTCCTATTTTGTGGTATAGTAGCGTAACTAGGGTAGCTGAAAAATTAATGATTACTTATAATTACAATTTAAAGAACTGGTCAAGTGCGAGACGGATGAGGCGGCGACGATGGTTTTGTACTGATTTTAAGACAGTAGGAACTGAAAGTACAACATAATAAATTGGCAAATTTACGTTTAATGCCCGTAATCTTAAGCTTACTATCTTTTTTACGTTGTACCCACTTTGTGTGAAATGAACTACAAATATAAGTTTGTAATATACCTAAATATATTCTTATTAATCGCAATTTTTTCTTTATTTGTCCTGCAAGTTCTCAATTTTTGCCAAAGTTGTACGATATAAACCCTATAGGTTTTGATTACGCGGTGAATAAAGTTGACAAACTTAAATTAGTACCGGCGTATACACTTATGTTATATGAAATGAATTCAAATTCACAAATATAATTTTGTAATATGATTTTTTCTAAAATATGATTTTTTCTATGAAATATCTATACTTTTTTATTTTTTGTGCAAAACTTCAAAACTCTAGGTCCCCTATAGGTTTTCCTATAAGGGTTCCGTTTTGACCTTTTGACGTACGGAACCCTAAACAGAGATATAAAAAAATGCTCGTCGTCAATTAATTACTAAAATAAGTTTATGGTCTAAATTATTTAAAATCTTATACATATCGTGTGGCAATAACATAATTATTTTATTTATTTATTCAAGTGTTAATTTTTTTTGGATAATTATTTTTACCATATTACGCCATCGTGGTGCAATTATCTCTGTCACTAGGTCCCCGGAATGCTTAGGGTCACTAAATATGGGAACCAGGAAAAAACTTAAAATAATATAATATATTTTTAATTCAGATTAAAACGACCGAATTTTACTATAAATACAAGCCGAATAAAATAATGTTATTGTAAACTCATTTGATATAAATCTCACCTTTCACTTTGCGTACGTAACAAAAAAATTATGATGCAAAAAATTACTTTACCACGTGTGCCTTCGATAGCTCAGTTGGTAGAGCGGTGGACTGTAGATGGACTGAAAACTGTTATCCATAGGTCGCTGGTTCAAATCCGGCTCGAAGGATTATTTTTTTATATTAAATCTTTATAAAGTTAAAGTTAAATTGGTGAATTTTTTTCAGCTTCACGCTCTATCCCGCACACAGCCGGGTAGACAGAAGGAACATAGTCCGTTGCATGTTGATTGGCGGAATGCAACGCCGGGCTTTTGCTTTTTAGTCAGAGGGAAGAAATGAAGAGGTCTCAAGTGGGCTTCGAACCTACGCACGTGGAATTACAGTCACACTCTTGTGCCCCTGTGCCAAGACAGCCTGAATTATATTAATTACTTAATAATATTTAGCACATTACATTAATGTTTACTAAACACGTTTGAAATGTTATCAGTATTTCAACGACGCTTTCTATCAGACAGTCCCCTTATCAAAGGCAACATACTAAATGGTACGTAGCAGGTATTGTCTGTATGTAAGTTGTGCGACACTTTTGAACAATAATAGGAGTGGGAACTAAACTATTTAGTTCACTAAATAGTTTGGTTCCCACTCCTATTTCTCCTCCTCCTCCTAGTTAACTTCAGTTAACTCCGTCAATAGCGGCGTCACCTCAGAGAGAAGTAACTCATTTAGCGCGAGTTAGCTCGCGAAGTCAGATTCTCTAGGGTGTAAAATCTGAACATTGTTGAATATACTCATTTAATACAGTATTCTGAAGAGTGCATAAATTAGGATTTAGTTTAGTTCTACAAACATCACTATGGAATAAGATTTGTTGATTAGGTTTGTATTCATTTATGTGTGTACATAGCACTGATTGTTGGAAATTTATAATTTATTGAACCTTTTATTGAACAAAATAATAAAATAATAATATTCGCTTTGGTGTCGAGGCAAAGAGCGGCGTTGAGTTCCACCACTCACAAAACCACAATGTCTCCAGAGTTCG
Source organism: Heliconius eleuchia (assembly GCA_018230625.1). NCBI lineage: Eukaryota > Metazoa > Arthropoda > Insecta > Lepidoptera > Nymphalidae > Heliconius > Heliconius eleuchia. Next base: position 15,608 of record DWAP01001019.1, read on the forward strand.
ATGAAAAGTTGGGAGCGGAATGTCTCAACACTAGGCTTCCTCTGCCTACCCTGCTACATGCGGGATAGAGCGTGAATCTAAAAAAAACAGCATATTAATTTAACATATAGTTCACGTAATCTAGCCACCAAAGCCATGGTGTGCAAAGTGCAGTAAAAGCTTTAATTTAAAACCCACTCTACAATTATATGCGGGTTATCGTTAACCTATAGTCCTATACTAACGTACACACCCGCCGTGGCGCGAGTAAACCCACCCTGACGTTCACTTAATTACATAGATTACTAGTTGACATTTTTGTTTACTGCGATTTAAACTTGACTGATAAGGATTAAGAATATTGTTGTGGACATTCATTAAGTAAGTCAGTTAGTACGTACGACTGTATATATTGGTGAATACATATTTAGTTTTTGGATGAAATGTTTGGTTTTATTTTTTTTTATGTAATTCTATATAAACCTAGAAGAGAAACACTGTAGAATAGTATAGTGTTTCTATTCTAGGTTTATATAGAATTCGTTACTGTTATGTTCTAAAAATATATTTTCTGTATCCCATTTTAGTAATTATACAATGCTTTTTTGTCAGCTTCACGCTTTATCCCGCATGTGGCAGGATAGTCCCCACTATGCACCGTATTCTGGAGGCAGTGGGTGTTGAATGGCGCTTTGCCTCGACACCAGATCGAAGATAAATATTAAATGTCCCATTTCCTCGAATAGGAACCAAACCCGCAACCTGTCGCGTTTACAGTCACACGCTTGTACCCCTACGACTACAATTTTTTATTTGTCAAAAAAATTGATAAAACGAAGAGAATTTTAACAGCGTACCTACAAAAATAGATACCATTCGTGTCTGTTTACACGACAAAGAACTGTCATAACCTATATTAATCAAAGTCTGAGCGGAACAGTCATAAGAACATGTCAGGGCTTTTTAATTATAAGCACCGTTGTAATGATCATTTTTCATTCTTAATTGCCATTTCCATGTGGCGCGTTCACATTTTGGATAATCACCATTATTAAAGTAAACAATGGGTCAGAGTTGTATATAAAATGGTGGGTTATTTCCCGTTTGTTTTGTGATCGTAAAGCACAATAGTTCCGTAGTTATATGCGAACAGCAATAAAAACGAATACGGGCAATTCGTCGCGTTGATTTTCATACATGAATATTCCAAGCTATTTGGCGCGACGCGGTTGTATCTAAACATCGAGAGTGCAATAAAACTAAGCACGCGACAATCCGACGAACAATAAAATTGGAGATCTCAAAGTTGTTTGCTGTTTTGTAGGCAGGTTAGTGATGTCGCTTCGCTTCGCTTTCATATCACGAGCCTAAGCCTCGCTTGGAATAGGTACTGCGTATCAGCGTTGTGCTTGTACTAAAGGTGTCGTGTGCGAGGGATGTGTGATTTCATCGATAATGTTATTTTTTAAATATTTTTAGTATTACTAATAATAAGATCATATTCATTAATTTATGTTAATTAAGATATACTTTTATATATATGTATGTATATGTATTCTGTTCAAATTAAAAATAGATAAATAAATACAGTACAAAAATTATATATACAAATAGTAAAATTATTTAAACCAAGTAATAAGACTTATGTTCTTTTTAAGTTCTATTTATTTGTATAAAAATAAAAATAATTTGTTTTGACATAATTATTTACGAAGATTTTATATAAAAAAACAAATTCTGCTAATAGAAATGTGCCCTATTATTTTTTTAGTTAGTGTTGTTAATGTTTTTGTGTTAGTAATTAGTTGAATAATTACTGTTAATTACTACTACTACTACTACTACTACCTTCACGCTTTATCCCTAGCGGGGTAGTC
>DWAP01001020.1:0-17462 GCA_018230625.1 Heliconius eleuchia
GGGAACGGAGTGTCTTAACACTAGATTCCCTCTGCCTACCCTGCTGTGTGCGGGAACAACGTGAAGCAAATTTTTTTTTAAAAAAAGAACTTCTAAACCTATCTTGAAAGTTCTAGCTATTAATTTTGTCAAACAACATTCTTTAAAATGATATAACTTTTTTATTATAAATATAATCAATTGAAATAAAATATGCATTCAATTTTAAGAGGAGCTGGCTAAAATACAAAAGTGAAAATTGCAATTAAATCAGTTAAGCCGTTTCTGAGATTAGGGTAAGCAAACCCACATACAAACAGACAAAACTTTTAAAAAATATTGTTTTTGTTTGTCTCTTTATTTATCTCTACAATTTTTGATACTTAGAAGAATTGACATATCCAACATTGAATAATTTACCGATCTACACCTAGCCTTACAATAAACCTAAGAAATCAACAAATTTCTATATTTTATAATTCAACACATATTAAAAATAAGTGGGAAATGTATAAGTTTTAAAAATAAAACAATAATATAATTGTACGTCAGGAAAATTGAATTTTTAAAACGAAAATCTAGACACTGTAAAAAAACATTGCTTTAGAAACTGAGATCAGCCTCATTCTAATACTTTATTTCAATTTAAGTACTCCATAATGGCGCGTCTGTCAAATTTAAAGTTGGCCCAAGATGGCGCCTCGAAATTAAGAAAATTATCCTCATCTTCATTTGAACTTGAATCCTTGACTTGGACCGGCGAAAAATTATTTGTATGAGTATTTTGTGGCGTAAACAACTGACGCTTCGCCATTTTTGACGATCTTTTACTAGTGTTACCATTACCATTAACTTTCATGTTCGAATGATTCCCATTACCATTCTTATTATTGTATTTGTGACTGCTGGAAGTCTGCTGAAATTCCTGTATCTCATTTTGCAGACCCTGAGAAATCATTTTCTTTGCTTTACTAGACTCAATGTCACCCATTGACTTGTGTCTTGTTCGTCTGAACACTTTATTATTACGTTCGGACACCCATCGTCTCATGCGTTTTACGAACGGCAACACCATGAAAAATGCATTCGGGCCGACTCCCATCTTGACTTTAGGAGTCATATCTTTTCTGTTTGCTGGAAGGTCAGCTATGGGGAACCATTCGCAAGCTTTAATTTCATTCCTTGTTCTCGGTTGGAACTTGGTATCACGTGATATATACCCTATTATATATAGACGGACAATTTGATCGTGTATCATAGCCTCTACGTAGTCTTGTTTGTTAATTAAATTGCTTATATCAAAACCTGTCTCTTCTAGCACCTTAAAGAAAATATTAAATTTACAACATTTATAAAAGTAGGATTGTGTTAAACTGTAATTGCAATTGAGTTCTAAATATTTTTAATTATATTATTTACAACCCGCTCACATTATCTTTAAACTTTGCTTGGATGTGAAGCCCCTCCCCTTACCCTTTTCACCTACTAACGCTTTCTCCATTGCGTCGTGTCGTGATATATGTATATTTATTCCGGTGATAAATTTAAAGAATTATTCGATTTGATCTATGGATTCGATACTAATACAGTTTTAAATAATTACTCACTAAAAGCCATGATTTATATTTTTATATGTAAGTATACAGATTTCTGCCTGTGATTTCGGTTATCGCGCGCCAATAAAATCCTTATTTTAGTAAATAATTCGTAAACACATTCTGTTCGTACATTCTGTTGTTTTGTGTATATGTATATCAGAAATATAAATCAAAATTTTGTACATAACCATTTATTAATTTTCATCATTTTCTTAATATTAATAACCATTACCACAAAAAAATTTTAAATCAGTGAATCAATATAAAAGTAAAAACAAAAATAGTTTATAATTATTAACAAAAATATCCTGGTGCAAACACCAGGTTGTTTTGCAAATAACTAAAGCGCCGACGTGACGTCATCGTCGTGAGATTAGATGCAATTATTATATATATAATTATTTGCAAATTAACTTCTCTGTACACTAAATATATAAGCAAATAATTATCAGAGGCCAGTCGTGGTGTAAGGGCACAATGTGTGACTAAAAGTGATTGGTTGTGTATTCTATCGCCACTCGAGGAAATGAAATATTTAAATTTATATTTTCATTTCTTCGCTCTGGTGTCGAGGCAAAGCGCGGCGTTAAGTTCCACCACTGAATACGCAATGCCTACGGAATTCGGCGGAAAGTTGAGAACCCTGCTGTGTGCGGGATACAGCGTAAAGCCGAAAAAAAAAACAAAACAATAAACCTCTCTAGCAGCACACTTCCAAGGCTCCTCATCCTCGTTCACCTTCCCTTTTGGGAAACCCCACGACGCCTTCGTCCAATATGACTGTACCAGCAATACATGGGTTAAATCCGTATCTAACAATATTGCTCCATATGTAGGCACAGTCTGTTTGTATTCTCTCCAATTGTCTAGAACCTCATCCAGATTCTTTATATGTTCTCGTAGTTGAGGGACATGCTGTAAATTTTAAATTATTGCATATTTGATCATATCAAAAAAAATATTTTAAATAATAGCTTTTTAACCATATGAAAACTAATATTTGGACCTAAGCTTTATTGTATGAGAGTTATGGTGGTCATAATGCTAAATATATATTTTTTATTTAACAGTTTCTATTGATAAGCCCACAATAATAAATATATAATACTGTTAACCATAAGAAATATAGTTTTTTTTTCAGTTTTACATTGTATTTCTCTAATAATAGTTGAGGCTTAGAAAACGTATAGTTGATTTATTTAGGCATGAGAGAAAACATAAACAAGCAAACTACCTCTCAAACTTTTAATGATAAAATCACATTTAAAAGAATACCAATATTTCGGCCTCTTGTAACTTTAGGTGATTTTACATATCAAGAATTTTAAAATTATTGTTAAAAAATAAAGAATAATAATCTAAGATATTTATGAGATACTGTAAAATAGAGGAAAATAAACATATTTAGATTTTAAGTTACAATTTTACAATAATCCTAGCTTTAAATATGAAAACAATCTTTATTTTTTATTAAGTATTGCATTTATATCTTTTTACTTCAAATCTTATACAATTTAAAAATATAATTATGAAAATAATTTCATCAATGTCCACAAATTTAAACCAAATAAAAAAAACAAATTTATTATATTAACTAATATTTATAACTTGATCCTAATTAATCACAGAACAATAAAAGCTGTTTTATGTCACTGAACAATGTTTTTAACATAATAAATGAACAACTTTTCTATAGCACAAATGTATGCAATTTATTAGACAGTGTTCAAATGTGATATGATGTTATTAATTTATTTTATTTTTCCATAATTTTACCTTGTATCTTCCAATATAAAAAATGTAATTTGACAAAAAAGGAATCAAATAGTAAATTTACTAGCAAAGTTGTTTTATGTCTATTCAACCTGCTTAATCAGTATTATATTTCTATAATAAGTTTGAAAGGATTATATAAGTTCTATAGACACCATTCTAGAATATTATTTACAGTGCTATCAGTGTATTACTTCCATAAATTAATAGACATTTTGAATTTTTTAATTAATATAGTGATGTAACCAATTGTGCAACCAATCTGTTTTTATTTGTTTCCCTTTCATCCCATGTCTTTGTAAATAGGTTATTGTGTCAAGGCATACAATTTTTGTCCAAATGCACTTCATCTTACCAGAGTCATTAAATAAAAATAATTTAGTATCTTGAGGGTAGGACAAACTTATAAATGTATAAAATCAGTCATAATTTTCATTGACAATGATGGTGTTTTTGTATAATTCATTATATAAACAAATATTAATTAGTTCTTATTAGTTTCTATAAACAACAATCTAACAATATATGCTATCAGTGTATACTACATAGAAAAAGCAGGATAAAATGTACAATTTTAGCTTTTTTCTTAATTTACCTGAAATATATGTGCTGCAAACTCCCTTATACCACAAGGATTAAGCCTTGCACTTTCATCAGTACAATAATAATCCAAATAAAACCAATGTGCCAATTCAATTTGGAAACAGATTCTGACTAGATTGCCCCTATCTTCAGGTGGCAAATTAATGATAAATCGGCTGTAAAACATGTTTATATTAAGTATACATATTTATATGATGTAGAAAAACTTTGATCTATTATAACCTACATTCCAACTAAATTTACCATTCTTATTTGAATAACTTTTGAAATCATCGTGACTTCATATACTTATTGGAATACTACTAGTAAAAAAAACTTTTAATATATTTTAATATATACCTGCATAAATCATCAAGAATGTCAATAGGAATAGAATGTTTGTTATGACGAGCATTATCCGCCGCAGCCATATTTCTTATTGCCCAATTTAAGTTGAACTTGTCTTTTATAATACAAAATAATAATTATATATTGAAAAATTTTGAAAAAATTGTAATTTAAAATAATTATATATGTTTCTTCTTTTAAAAAATAAGATAAGCGCAATATATTTGTTTGTCAATACATGAAAAAAATGTCATTTAAATAATAACTAAGTCAAGACGTTAGACGGATGACAATAAGGATATCCAGACCACAGAATATATATAACCATAGATAATATTACAATTGTGAGGACTATTTTGGAACTTTTTAATAATAATATATTAGACTAGGTACCGTATTTCAACACAAAACTGTTAATACTGTGTATGGTGAAACTGTAATGATATAAAAACTATTATTTAAAAATGTATAATATGTATTTAAAAAATATCTTATTAAATTTTATAAACGTAAATTAACGAATCCTTCTTCTATCAATATTCATCATCAACCGTAAACCGACATGTGTCAAAACGTAGGTTGACAAATGACAACATCACATAACGTTATAGTTGTAGCTGCTCTTTCCACATTTGTTCTATTGAATATTATATGTAAGGAAAATGGATATAACACCATTATTTAAAGCCTGCATCAAAACAGTAAAAACAAGAAATAAAGCCTTTGGTATACAAAGTCAAATTAGCGATGATAAACAAAGAATACTTCGAAGTAAACCTAAGACTGGACTTATGGCAGGAGCAAAAGATATCATATCACAAATAACAAAACTTCGCGACTATCTCCTGGAGAATAGAGAGAGATATTTAAGTTGTTTTAATAATGTGACAAGTGACGAAATGACTGAAACTGAAAGGGATCAGGTAGACGTTACAGCCCAAAGGATAATCAATACTTGTTCCCACCTTTTAAGAGAATTTAAAATAGATAGCCGCAAACACCCCGTTTCTAGTCAGACAAAGGAATACAAGGATGCTGTAATATGCCTAATAGACTCTTATTTAAAAGCTGTTGTTAAAATACATAGTGAATTAAAAGCTTTGAGAGTAAAGCAAGCGATCGATATTCGTAAATTATCACGACTAGAATTACCATATGCTAGATCAACTATACCCAATCCATTTATAGAAGACAAACCAATAATAAAAGCAGTAGAGAAGGAAGAAAAAGAAGTTGAGGTAGACGAAGTGGATGTAGTAAAAACTAAAATGGATTTGACAGAAAATGAAATAGCTGTTATGTCTGATGAAGGTGAACTCAGTGCTGAGGAATTACAAATGTTTGAATCAGAAAATGTACAACTGTTAAATGAATTAAATACTATGACAGAGGAAGTAAGGCTAATAGAAAATAAAGTTTTACATATTGCTGAGTTACAGGAAGTATTTTCAGAAAAGGTAATTCTATATATTTAGTATATTTTTTGGTGAATAGTGTTTTAAAACTAGGTTCGCTCTACCTACCCTGCTGTATGTGTAATACAATGTGAAACAGACTTTAACTTAATTATATTATTTTGTCTTATGATAGAATTGGTTCTCACCTTCATACTGGGTCACACCAAGTAGGCAAAAAACCAGTGTCAAGATACTTTATTTTACTCAAACTCAAGACAGCAATTGCATTTTGTATAGGGAAACTCAAATAGGGTCTATTTATTTAATGTATAGGACTTGATACCATATCTATTGCATTGATGAAGCTACTGTGGTACTACACCACTGGCCTGAAGAAATAAATATGATTTTTTAGTATAGTATAAAATGTATATGTTAATTTTGATTATTATTGTTCTTTATTATCAGATCTTACAACAAGAACAGGACATAGACAAAATTGCTAACACAGTTGTGGGTACAACAGAAACAATGAAAGATGCCAATGAACAAATAAAACAAGCAATCCAAAGGAATGCTGGGCTCAGAGTTTATATCTTATTCTTCTTATTAGTCATGTCATTTACGTTGCTATTTCTAGATTGGTATAATGAATAAAATATTATGTTTAATTTTATATATTGTGATTATGTTATGTTGCAACTATAAACTTATTTATGATTGTATATTTCATCTACTTAAGTAGTTGTAAATCTTTCATGTTATTGTAAAGGTTTTTTCAATAAATTACATTCCCAGGTAAATATATGTTATTTATGAAATCTTAATTATCCTTTTGTTTTAATTATTTGTTACTTGGTTTTAGCAAAATTTGCACTTTTAATTTAATTTTTTTGTATTTTCCTGTTAATTAATGCTGACTTGAAGTGTAATAGCAATCTTTATAGATTTGTAAATATTGTATTCCTCAAACCAAAATTCAGAACGTAGAAACGTTACCTTGACAAATGTCAAATTCAAATTGTTATTGTCAATTTACAAATATGTAAACAACGAATTTTTTTTTGTCGATTTTGTTTATTTTGTGATTTAAAACTCATTTTAGCAAAAAGATTCATGAACACGATACGTTTAACATTCAAATCACTTGCTCTTAGGCGAAATATACCACTATATAGGATTAATCATTCTTTATCTACAATTATAACCATGTCTTCAGCCAAAACTATTGGCGACTTGGGTTACGCTTTTAATTTGGGTAAATGTCAAACATCAACCAAATTTTGATAATATAAATAAAAACACTTATTTTAATTGTAATATTTTCTTTTTGAAGAAGGCCAGTTAAGAAAAATAGGTGAAAATGGACAACCGGGTGAAGAACCTTTTCAGTTTAATATAAGCAATGATCATCAAGAGTGTCAAACGCATTATGAAGTGTTAGGAGCAGCTATTACAAAACATATTTATCATCTTCTTGAAACTGAGGTAAATTTGATAAGGCTACCAGTACCTAAAGGAAGCACTGAAGACAATGGTACTTTTATTTTTGTGTCTGAAGGTTATGATAAAACAGATACAGTTTTGATATTGATACATGGATCTGGAGCTGTAAGAGCAGGACAGTGGGCTAGATCGTAAGCTCTTATTAGATTTTTTTAATTAATAACTTTGAACTAGGCATGAATAAGTTGATTAAATCTTGCATAAACAACATACATATTTTTTTAAGTGCAATTATCTGTTTAGTACTCTTTGCGAGACAGCTATTTAAAAAAACACTAGTTTGGTGTGTGCAGTAAAATTTATCTATTGATTTAGTCATTTATTTACCTTATAAATAAAGCAATTGTAATGTACTTTATGATAAAAAAATATGTATGCAAGTTGACTTATCAACATATTAACTCCTGTTATATGGAAATAGTTTTAAAGTTTTTATGTGTATGTTACAGAGTAATAATAAATGATTGTCTTGATAATGGCACTCAAATACCTTATATTAAACAAGCTCAAGTGAAAGGATATGGTATAGTTGTTTTAAATTCAAATGATAATTCCCGTGGAGATAAAACAATTAAAAACAGTGGCAGTGCTGAGGATCATGCAAAATATGTTTGGGAAAAATATATTTCAAATATTAAAGCAAATAATATTCTTATTGTGGCACATAGCTATGGAGGAGTTCTTACTGTAATGTTGGCAGACAACCAAAAAAAGGTTTTTGAGAAAAAAGTAAAAGCAGTGGCCTTAACAGACTCAGTACATGGATATTCTGGTGTTAAAGTGTCAAAACATTTGAAAAATGTAAGTAAGACTAAAATTTCACTTCCATTTTTATATCATTGTTGTTAGCAGGGATTAAGAATTGTTAAGGATTCATGACCTCAATTTAAATGTAAAATTTAATTCAATCATGGACCATAATTTGGCTCCTGAGTTACTTTTAACTAAAAAAGTTACTTTTCATTAAAAAAAATGATTCTTTTTAAGGTGGCCAAAAATTGGATTTCAAGCTCGTCTCTATTGGATACTCCAATGAAAACTCCTGATTTTGATATTATTAGAGTGTCAGCAGGTACATGCAATTATTTTTGTGTATAAATATTTAAAAAAATAGACTATTGTGAAGCAGTATTACAGCAAATGTAATGGTTGTGGGTTTGATCCCTGTGGAATTATTTTTTTTACATTTCCCTGCTCTGGTAGACGGGGATGTTGAGCTCCTCCACTTAACATGCTGTGTCTCAAATTTAAAGAGAGTGTCCAACTCTACCCTTTACCCTTTTTTCCACGTACTTTGCTTTAGGTGGAATAATGAATGAAACTAATACAATTAAAAACATAATAATTTTTCTATGATTTAACTTTAATTTCAGGTCATCCTAAGCATGAAATGACATCTTGCAAATGTATTGAATCAGTGTTTAAATTTTTTGAAGAAAAATTAAAAGAATAATTCTTATAAGAATTAATAAATAATTTATAAGCCCAAAAGTGCTTTTGTTCAAAAGTATTTACAAATGTTATCATAATGAGTTCTAACCCTTAAGTTGTTTATAACTATTTACCTAAGATCTTGCACAATACTAGAATTGTATGTAAAAAAATATTTGTAATATGAATATAATAATAATATAAAAAAAATAGTTTTGTAATAGTTGTATATTTTGACAATATATAAATATAAAATCTATATTATTTTATTTCTTCTTTCCCTTTGAATAGTTCTTCATCCAATATTTAACATCTTGTGTATTTGCTCTGACTCCTAACACAGCAGACTTTGAATTGACATCTTTCATGGCAAAAGGTGAGAACCCTGCAATATAATCTGGGTCTAAGGCATTAGTCTTGTTTCTGGCCATTTTTGTTGCAAATCTCTTGTGAATATGTTGATCTTCAGTAAGAATTGGGTATTGGAAGTGTTGTCCACCTTTTGGAGTAGGTAAACTAAAACGTTTGCCTCTAGCTGTCAAGGGCTTTCTACCATTTATATGTATATGTTGATTTCCATCATCGTCTACACTCACAGACACTTTTTTTAGAGTAGAGTGGCCACATTTAGGACAAAATAACTTTGTCATAACACTAGTTGTCTTAAAACAAGTAGTGCATCTAAAAATAAATGTGCGGAGTTGTCTTATAACTCTACCATCTATTGAGGTTACATTTAGACCAATTTGTTTTAAAACATTTTGCATGGCAAAATCAGATGTGATACAAGCAATTTCAACATTTTTATCTTCAAATTCACCATCTTCCATTTCTTTTTTCTTTTCCGAAACATTTCCTGGTGTTATCCATTCACCACCGTCCGAGTCGTCATCATCATCATCATCATCACTACTCTGACTATCATCATCACTTTCATCTTCTTCATTATCTAATACCTTAACTATGCATTTATCTACTACACTGTTTTCTTGCAAATCCATATTTTTGATTTGTTCAGCTATTTGTTCTGCAAACTGTGAATCATCCTCAATTTCCTCTTCTCTAATATCTACTGAAGCACTTTTAGTTTCCTTATGATGTTTGACTCCATCGCTTACAGTTACTTTATTTTTGTTATTAGGGCCTTCTACTTCTTTATTAACAAGATTATCAGATTGTTTTTCTTTATTATTTTCATTTGTATTGTATCCAGGGAGTCCAGTTACATTCACTGTTTTTCTCATAGTAGGTTCAGTTTTCAAATGGTCGGTTCCAACTAACTCCTTTTCTAACTGATATGTCAAAGCCATAACTTTTATATCAGTAGCCGAAAGACTAATATAGTCACCAGTTTTCTTAGAGAATTCAGTGACGAATTTAACGTTTTCTGCAAATACATCTTTTATTTTCAGATCATATGGTAATACGACTAATTTTCGACGTTGCCTATCATTGGTGATTTCGTCAACGACTTCTTGAATAGTATAAATAGTTTCTCCAATATCCTGTAAATTTGCTGCTCGTATAAAAGCAGTTGTGTCCACAACTAAATGTTTTATTTTCTTGGACATCTTGTGATATTTATATACAAAATTTACATTTAAAACTGAATGTAGGTTTCCTAAGATTAAGTTAATGTTTAAAAAACACTGAAAATACTATGTAACAGGAAAGTCAATTAAAATGCTTAATTTTCTATGCAGAATATTTATATTATAGGTAGTGTAACGCGCAGAAAATTAAAATCCACGTGCAATTACGGATAATGGCAGCTGTCAGTTAACATCACAGAACACATATACCCAAAGGGTATATATAGAATGATATAAACTGATATTTATCATAGATCATATAATAGTAGATATCATTATCGGATTTGCAAAGTGGAAACGTGTTGAACAGGCACGCTCGAAACGGTATAATTAAAGAAATAAACTGTAAGTAAGGGAAATATACACATAGGACTTATCTCATAGACTTTCTTTATCGTACCCTACTACATTTACAATTTTTCCTTCTATTGAATAATATGTCCCAAGAACCAAACTGCCAAATAATTTTAAAATTGTATACATTCCCACAAATTATGATTACTCAGTTAAATTATAATATTATTTACAATTGAAATAAAAGTCAGTAATATTAATAAAAGAAATGTAGCATCTATAATTATTTATTTATTTATATTCTACTAACGCAACCCATAGAGTTCTTTTTAGAAATACTTTTTTATTAAACGAAATGTTATGTTTTCTGTTCTAAAATATCAAATTATCAAATAGACAATAGTCTATGTGACATATTATTTATTCTCCATTTATGTAGAGTAAACAAAATAGAATATTTTTATATTCTTTAATGTTTAATTTTTAAATTTGATCCTGTTTACTAGCATAATATAAAATGAGTGCTAAGAAAGGGAGACGTAATATAGGCAATAAGCATTTTCCCATAGCGGAATCCGTTAGCATAGCCCTGAAAATCCAACTAGATAAGTTCATCAGTGATGAAAATGAAACGGAATTGAAGTTTCCAACATTCCTCTCCGCTCAAGAACGAGGATTCATCCATGAAACAGTAGCGAAACTGGGCTTAAAGTCTAAATCGCGCGGGAAAGGTAAAGCCAAGATTTTATCGACTTAATATTTATTTCGTTATTTTGTAAACAGATATTTGCACGAACTGTTAAAAAATATTACTCTCTTCCATCTATATATTTTTTATCCCTAATTTTTAGTCTTGATTCGTGAATCATGTTTATAAAAATTGCACAATCTAAATCAATTTCTGTAGCACATTGTGTAAAATAAATGTAAAGTAAATATATTTTTTCTATTAAATTGTAAGGCCATTGTGAGGCAGTTGGACAGTAGCTAAGCCTGTATTGATTCCTACTTGAATGAATTTATTTCATTTTGCTGCTCCGGTAAACTGCAATATTGAGCTTCATCACTCAACATGCAATCTCTCTTCGTCTTAAATTTTGTCAGAAAGTAGAGAATGGATTGTTTTGATGTTCTGCTGAGCTTCAACTTGGTTAAAAAAAAATCTTAGAAATGTTTATTTTAAATTGTATTATTTTCAGGTGTAAATCGCTATTTAACAATATATAAAAGAACTGGTTCTACCATTATCCAGAATGATGCTAAGCTCATATTGGATTCTAACATGAGATGTACTATTACGGAGCTCTTCAATGCATTTCCTATGACTAGCAAGGAGAAAGATGACTTAAGTTGTTGTCCGGAAAAGGAACAATCCCCACAACTGAGCCATAAGTCTCTTGGACAATTAAATAATGGTGTGGCACAGGTAGCCAGAAAATTGCTATATTATATTTAAACAGAAAAATAATAAAGTGTAGTCAAATTAAAAATTTGTATATGCTCATGTTACTTATACTTATAGGGATTTTTTATAATTTTTTAGTAATTTATAAAATTTTATGGCTTATTCCTATTCTGAGTCCCACCAGTTTTACTTCTGGAATCTGGAGTTTTATCCCAATAGATTTATCAGTTAAACAAAACAATAATATTAAGTAGACCCTTATAATTTAATTTTTTTCACTTATTATCAATTCTAAAAGTTATACAAATAAGTATAATGTGTGATATAAATAAAAATAGTAAAAAGTCAGCAAGGTGAACTATTTCTATTTGATGGTTACATGTATTATTATCTAAAACTATTAGTAGCTTGGTTTTGTTCATTTAAGCTGTTGGTAAATTTTAATGCAGCATTGTTTTTCACCAATAACTAGGTTCCCTCTGACTAGGCTGATGCTAGTGTGAAGCTGATAAAAAAAAATTAATACTTATTAAGAAAACTGGAATAATACAACAAAAATGTAAGAAAAATAATAATCTTGAGGCCAGTTGCTGTGCAGTGTCAGTTGTGGCACAGGGACATGTCTGGCCCCAGCTACAACTGGATATACTATACACTGCACAACTGTAAACACAACCGGTTGTGAGTTTGATTCCCACATGAAGAAATGAAATATTGAATATTTTCATTTGTTTAGTTCTGTGACTCGGCACATAATGGCTTCTAGAATTTGGCACAAAGTGAGCAACGAAAGTGTCTTAATAGAAAACACTAGGCTCCCAGATTCCATCTGTCTACATAGTTATGTGCAGCATACAGTGTAAAGCTTAAAAAAAGAAATTTTAATAGTATATTAATTTATTTACAGATTCCTAACACAACTTACAATCCTGACCTAGTGAAATTTAGGGAAAAGCTACCAGTGTATGAGCAGAGACAAGATCTTATTGATGCTGTAATACATAACCAAGTGAGTAAAGGAATATTGCAGAATTAAAACAATTTAGTTTTTAGCTTTTAGTATATATAAAATAAAATGTTTTATTATTATATTATATTATGTACAGCCACTGGTTTATTTGTAAAATGTGTATGTATTATGGCCAAGGTTTATGAGAAGAAAATAAAGATTTTATTATTATTATGAACGTGAGAGACCAGTCATGGTGCAGGGGCACAAAGTGTGACTGTAAAATCAACTGATTGTGGGTTCACCCCACTTGAGGGAATAAAATATTTATTTACATTTATATGTAAATTTTCATTTCTTCAGTTGGTGTCGAAGCAAAGCGCGGCATTTAGTTGCGCCACTCAACACGCAATGCCTCCAGAACTCGGCGGAAAGTGGAGAACGAAGTGTCTTAACACTAGGTTTTCTTTGCCTAGTCTAGTGTGTACAGGTTTACAGGGTGAAGCTGATTTGGTTTTTCAGAGATTTCATTTATTATGAATGTCCTATAAAATTTTAATGGATGATGACTGTTATTAAACCTAATAAACTATTGTGTTTGTTTGTTCTATTTTATACAGTCAGTTTGTTGTTTTCTGAAAATGACTTGTGTTTTATTGCTTAAATTATATTTCTTTCTTTCATGTCAAAATAGACACATTAAATCACTGAGAGCAAATATATGGCAACATTGATGTAGAATTAATTTACAAATTTTATAGTACAATAATGAATTTTTCAACAATATTGCTATTAAGAATTATTGTGTTCATTATTACAGCATGAAGCTAAAAAAATACCTAAAATTTCAGGTTATAATAGTAGCTGGTGCCACCGGCTGCGGTAAGACCACTCAACTACCCCAGCTTCTATTAGACTATTGTCAAGAGAACAAACAAGCAGCTAGGATATATTGTACACAGCCGAGAAGGATTTCCGCGGTTTCAGTCGCTGAAAGGGTGAGTAAAAAATATATAATATTTATGTGATTTATTGTGATTATAGTGTTTTTTTAAAAAACAATCAATATTTTTACGTTTATAAATGTAAAAATATTATAAAATGAGTTTGATTACTGCTATGTTCAAGAACAGTTTAAAAATTGCTTTTTGTGTTTTTAGTTTGTTATTTATGTTGTAATTGTTTGAAATTTAAGTTGTATCAATAAATTAAAGCAAAAATGCTACTTTAAACTTAATCGTAGTTTATTATTAGGAATCATTTTGGCGCTGTTTTGAATCTCCACTAAGGAGAATGTTTATTTTCCTGATTTATAAGAATCCTTAAAATCAGCTTAGGCTTATCTAATAAATACAAAATTATATTATCACAAGGTTATGTCTGTCAATTCCAACTATATATACATCAGTGATGTTTGAAATCGTCATTAATTCATCTATCTTCAACTTTCTTGACTACAATGATACAGTGTTTAATTGTGAGCACTATAGTAATGGGTACAACTCAGGAGAATTATTGTATTTATACATAATAATTTAGTTTCTTGGAGACTCCCCCTTGAACATCAGATGTCAACCCCCGCGCTGTGTCTGATTCAAAATTCAAATAATTTTATTCAAAATAAGAAGTTACATGCTTAATTTTTTGAACGTCAAATAGTTTATCACCAGTTCACTAAAGTTAATGCCTCAGACCTGAGAAAACCCGCGGCGCAAGAAAATCAGCGGGACTTATTTTTTAAAAATAAATTTTAAACAAATACATATTTGATTATCTGTGACAATGATACCTTTGAAATAGACTGGAGCGAGCATTTCATTCGCAAGGCGTGTTATCATTCACACAATCATTAATTTTAATCAAGATTTTTTATTATTTAAGTTTTATCCCGTCAATTATAAATTGAACATCAACGGCATCATAATATTAATACTAAAACAAAAAAAAAACATTAATTATATATATTCCAGGTAGCCCATGAGCGTACGGAAAAAATAGGTCAGTCCATAGGCTATCAAATACGACTGGAATCCCGTGTCAGTCCCCGCACTGTTCTCACATATTGTACCAACGGAGTTCTATTACGCACTCTTATGGGTGGTGATACGGCTTTGACTGGTGAGTTTGATTACTATATTAGGGCCCGTATTCATAAGGTGATTTCAATTCTGAGATTAGTCTTGAGATGTTATTTTCATTCATACATTATAATATAGGTTATTGTTGATCCAGACATTTCATGTGTAATTTCCTTGTTGTTTTAACCGTGTTTTGAGAGTCAGCTGTTGAAAAAACGATATATTAAATAAAATATATTATTCAATTAAAATATTTACAACTTAAAGGTGATAAAATAATACATATTTTATTGTTTTTTTTTGCTTCACACTGCAACCCGCACACAGGACCGTCCTATATGAGTTCTTAGGTGAAGGGAACCTGTGAACCTAGTCTTAAGACGTTTATTCCCCACCTTCCGCCGAATTCTGGAAAATAACATTCATCGCTACATCATTAAGAAATGTATTTTTTTATTCAGGTGTAACCCACGTGCTGGTGGACGAAGTTCACGAACGTGACAAATTCAGTGATTTCCTTCTAATAGCGTTGCGTGATGCCCTCGCTAGACAGAAAGACTTGAAGCTGGTACTGATGTCCGCTACGATGGACACACAAATATTTTCTAGGTATTTATATGTTATAACAGCTTGTTTATAAAGGGGTGTTTTTGTCAGCAGCACTTTAAATGAACTCACAGTTTTAACTACTCTATAAAAGCCTAATACAATATTATTTTTTTCCCAAAAATGAAAAAAATATTAAAAAAAAAATACAATTATTGTTATAAAATAAAACGCAATTTGTCAAGAACGACACACGCAGCCATAAACCTATCAAAGGGAAACCGCCGAATACGCCTCATTCCGAAACCGAGTCGTAGGTATTGGCGGCAAAATTCAACATTGTTTGACCTTTAGTAATATTTTTGTGTGTGCGTTATTGGTATCTATTCGTAACTGCGTCACAAGAAATACAGGTATTAACATCGTGAAATGAAAAAAAATCCTACGTCTAAACTGTTGAGGTATCTTGAACTATGGGTTTAAAATATTTTACCCTATATGCTTTTCCCGTTAAAGGAGCGCCGACGCTACCATGTATATACTTGGTTATTTTTTGATGTTGACCATATTACTCTTTAAAGTTCTCGGGTGCGTGAAGTCACAGTGTCTTAACACAATTTTTTTTTATTTCAGATATTTTTACAATTGCCCAGTTATAACGATCCCGGGTCGCCTCCACGAGGTGCAGAGATATTATTTAGAAGACGTATTAAAAATAACAAAGTACAATACAAAGAAAATGTCGCAAGTTGAGCGGGAACTCAAAAATAAACTCAAAAGTGGACAAAGTTATTGGTCACACTTAGAAGGTAAATTGTGTTTTTGTATATCTACTAGATGTCTAATTTTTATTAATTTTGAGACATAATAAAAAATTGAGACCATTATGGTTACGAACACACGGTGGTTATGGGTTTAATGCCTACCTGGAGAAACAAAATCCCAATTGTTGGCCTGCTGTGTCAAGATAAATGCAGCGCTGATCACCATGCAATGTCTCGAATTCGGGTGGAAAGTAGAATTACCAAAAAGAGGTAGCCATTCCTCCAATTGGGAATCGGCCCCACAATTGTCGGGTTTATGGTAATAAGCTAGAATACATATTGATTTTTAACTTTTTCTATTAGGGCAAAAACAAAATAGTCAAGAGGAGGTTTTGAGAGAAGATAAAGAAGTCCAACTGGATCCAGCTCTACAGGCCGATATGGATGAATTTCTCGATGAATGTTTTAATGAAGGAACTTTAGTAAGTATTATAACATTTAAATAAAAACCGCCTCAATTCTGTGGCCCAGCACATGAAAACGCCGCGATTGTGGATTCGATTATTCTTATATTATTATCGAGATCGAAATGTATTAATTTGCCATGTTCTGATTTGCCTACTCCTTCTCTCACATCGTCCCAAGGACACCAAATAGTTTCTTTTTCCCCCCATTTCTTTTGTTGTTCCTAATGAGGTGTCCAGTCCATTTCAATTTTCGTATCTTGTAGGTAATATTAGTAACGACGAGTTGTTCGACGTCTGATATCCTTTACCTTTACTCTGTCTCTGAATTTAATGTTCAACATGCTTCTTCTTATGCTATTTTGGCGACCTTTTAGTGCTTTTTCGTGTCTTGCTGGGTCCCATGAGTCATGCAAGGGATAATACAAGTGTCAAATACTATTTTTGTTTTTTAATGGTACAGGACTTTATTATGACTTAAACTTACATAGAGAAAAATAGCAAAATTTAATATAAATTGTAACCTATATGCTATTTTTATGTATAGATGTAAATGTAATGTGCAAAGAATATAATGATATTTCATTTTAATCCGTGCAGTGGAACTAAAATGAATCTTTACCAACTTTGATATTTATAATACGAGTAAGAAATGACAGCAGGAGTTGCAACCAATGTTCGCAGGACTCGTTCAGCCAGGTGCTGTACATGTTCGTGTCGGAGGGCGTGCCGGCGGGCGCGGCGCATGCGCGCTCG
>DWAP01001021.1:0-17455 GCA_018230625.1 Heliconius eleuchia
TATATATATATATATATATATTTAAATTGCTGCCACTCTTCATTCTTCGCCCATTTTGAAGGCATTGAATGTTGAGTGGTGAGAACCCAATGCTGGGTTCGTTAGTAAGGTAAAGCCAAAATGTATAAATGAAAACATATCTCCGAGTTCGATCGAACTCATAACTGTAATCAAATAAATACGTATGTTCTTATATATAAAATGTATGAAATGATAACCTTTATTGTTATAGTTATATTTTAATCGTCATAAATTTGTTAAGATATGCAACGGGATACGGGAAAAAGAAACGGTAAGTGGGGAACGCAGTGTCTTAACACTAGGTTTCCTTTACCTACCCTGCCATTTATATGCGGGATACAGTGTAACTTGAACAACCAAGCTATACGCAATATATGTAAAAAAATATTTTAATTGAAAAATGTTTCAGACATACGAAGTAAATTTCTTTTGAATGAAAGAAATGCGGAACAATCCCGCTCTAACCTGCCGTCACATTCTATCTTTAAATTAATTACACCGATGTATGAAAGAACGAGTTATTTTCAACGGTGAAATAATCTCAGATTTTGTATCGAATGTGCTATCAAACGCCATCTAGGCGAAGAGCTAGCAAATTGTTCACATAGACTTTCACTGACCTACAATATCGAAAACTTTTCATGTTGCTTCTGAACACGACCGAAAGATGTCGCTCTTCGCGAAATATCAGTCCCGAATGTGCCTAATATATTTTTCTCCTAAGTGCCTAAGTCTCATTACAACTATTCAATAATTAATTATACGCACAAATATTATCAGAACAATTTTGGTTATTTATTAATATTTACTTAAAATTAAATCATTACTTGTCCATCAACATTGATGGGGCATCAATAAGAGTTGGTCTCGCATCGTCGGTGCGTCTGAGTTATTCCCAGCTCGCGGGCGTCGGGCGGGAGGAGGCGGGCGGGGGCGGAGCAGTGCGCGGGCGTAGGCTCAGTGTGGCGTGCGCCGCCGCCGCCATGGGCAACCAATCCTCCGCACACTCCCACAAGACCAGAAAAAACGTCCACTGGAAGTCAGCAGGTGATTATAACACCCTCAAACATGCCCTCCCGACCCCCCGCAACGATTGCGCCTACACTCGTTAGGATCATATGCCGAGCGACGCCCCAGCCTACACAGCTATTTTTAAAAAGACCGCTCGCTGCGAGCGTGGCGCACCAAAACAAAGCCCTGGGTTCATGTAACGATTACACGCCTTTTATTAGCGACGTAATGTCAATGTGATGTTTTAAAATGTGCATATTATGTGATCATTACGAGTGGGTTTGGAAAATTTATTCATTAGCTATAGATCGTTTGCTTTCTTATTCCAGGGCGGCCGGCACTTCCGGGCAAGCCAGATATTATTCCACTTTTGACGGATGATGAGCCCAATGCGATTACGTTGAAATGGGCGCCGGCAGCGCACGATGGAGGCGCACCGCTTCGGGGTTATCAAGTAGAATGTAATCGGCTTGGGTCAGTGGATTGGGTTCGGACAGCGCCCCCTATCGTTTTGCGACCTGAGCTTTTGTTAACAGGATTAGAGCCTCCACACCGCTACCAGTTCCGCGTCGCGGCTATTAACGCTGTCGGCCGCTCTGAGTACAGTGAACTCTCTGATGTCCTCACTGTTAACTCTGACAACCCGATCCAGCAACCGCCGTTGTTCCTTCAACATCTCGAAGATGTGATCGCTCTCGAAAATGACAAAACTGAATTCCGAGTGTCGTTCTCGGGTTTGCCTCCCCCGACTATAGCGTGGTTCAAAGATGATTACGAAATATTCAGTAGCAGAAGGACAGCGATATCTACTGACGAATCTTCTAGTGTGCTAATTTTTCATCAAACGCTACCCAGCGACGAGGGAGAGATCAAATGTACCGCAACTAATCGCGCCGGTCACGCCGTGAGTAGAGCTAGGCTGTCACTGGAGGCAGCTCCTAAGTTGCGATATCCGAGACAATACGAAGATGGGTTATTATACGAAATAAACGAAACTGTTTTCTTAAAAACAACGATTGTGGGTAAACCCACGCCTGTCATTGAATGGTGCCATGATGGTCAACCAATAACTGTTGATGAACGTGTTCAAATCTCAAATACGTCGAAATTTTCAATGTTAAAAATAAATGCGGCGAGGCGAAGCGACCGTGGTGAGTACCAAGTGCACGCGAGAAATATTATTGGAGAGGATACTGCAGCCTTTTTGGTAACGATTACCGCCCCTCCAGATCCTCCTAGAAACGTTACAGTAACTAGACAGGTCGACAAGTCCATCACATTGGACTGGGAGCCTCCTGAAGATGACGGTGGCTGTCGAATTGGTAACTATGTCATAGAATACTATCGCAGCGGCTGGAATGTTTGGTTAAAAGCAACAACCAGCCGTAAAACTACTGTTACTCTCTTTGACCTAATCGAAGGAAGCCAATACAGATTTCGTGTGAAAGCTGAAAGTCCTTACGGTATGAGTGCACCAAGTTCAGAATCTGATACTATTAAGATTCCAGGTCGGGCAGTAGATATGGAGTTTTTGGCTGTCGAATCTCGAATTATTAATGATGTGTTGACGAGAGAGGAGGGCGAAATCCCTGTATCTCCTGCACCAAGAAGAAAAAGATTGGCCGCGTCTCCAGTCACCGCTCCTGTGCAAGAAGCTGCTTCACCTGTACCTTTGCGGAAGCATAAGAAAGTGTCAACCCCCAACGAGGCCACTAGCAATGAGTTCATGTTGGTGCTGTACCCGGACGCCAAAAAATCTGATGACAAAACTGGTGAGTAAAACTGAAATCCATTGATATATGTAGTTGAACATAATATAGG
Organism: Heliconius eleuchia; assembly: GCA_018230625.1. Taxonomy (NCBI): domain Eukaryota; kingdom Metazoa; phylum Arthropoda; class Insecta; order Lepidoptera; family Nymphalidae; genus Heliconius; species Heliconius eleuchia. The sequence goes on from DWAP01001021.1 coordinate 2,854, forward strand.
ACCCCGTAGATTTATATGAAAGAAGAAAGAAAGAAAGATTTATATTGTACAATATAAAATAAAAAAAGATACGATGAGCGGTAATGTATCATTATTTCTTAGATAATATAGCTGTCGAATGTAGTTTAACTTCGTTAAAATTTTGAAAAAAGGTTTAAAGAATAGAAGTTCTTTAGTCCACTATTTAAGACAAGCTCAAGCGAATATTTCTTGATTTTTAGCAGAAAAAATCTACAAGCATATAAACTATAATTTGTGACAAATCACTACTCAATAACATATATTTTTATATATGATATTTAGATTACTATTAACAGAAATAAAAAATTGTCGTGTATGAGGTTATTTTACATTTTTCTTTATTTATAAACATGCATCATACAATTGTAGTTGTTGTGTATATGGTAGGCCGTCGGGGCGCAGTCAAACAGCGTCTGTAAACGCGACGATGTTAGGTTCGATCCATACTAAGGATAATTGTTACATCTTTTCTCCTTTTCCACACTCTGGTAAACGATGCGGCATAGAGTTCTGCCACTTAAAAAAAATCTATTGAAAATTGAAGGAAAGTGACAAACGGAGTGTCTTAACACCAGGTTCTCATTGTCTACTCTGCTATGAGCGAAAAACGTGAAGCTGCTTTAATTGTTGTCTGATTCATTTTATAGCTTATATGAATGTTTATAGCTCAAGCTATTGGCCTACTGCTATTATTATACACTGACGACTAAAATACTACCGTAAAATTGCTATACGCAGCCACTATAAATTACAATGCTTACGATTTTCCTTTTATTTGTTCTATGTGAGTAACTGGTTCGATTCCTTGTTAAACCAAAAACGAAATTTGATTTTGCCGAGAAAATGCAGTTCAAAAATCTATATTTAATATTTTTTCTTAAATAGATGTGTTTAAATATTTTTTAATAATTGTGCCATTAAAAATTTTGTTTTGCGAATAATTTTCTGTGCTATTTCAACCAATTTAGTTAACCTATAAATTATAAGTAGTATTGTAAAATATATTCAAATTTATGTTATATTTTTTAATAATTTGAAAATTAGATGCTCAAGAAAGGTGACATACTAAATATAAAGACTCCCTGAAAGATTTGTTTGAAAAGGCTGGAGTATAGAGATACCTTATATAATCAGCATTTTCTTGAATAATGCCTAAACATTCTTAATAATAAATAATCGAGAAGATTGCAACTCCGTTTCTATATCTTTATATTATAACCTTTTAGGATATTGTAAAAAAAAAGAATAATGAACCTTCAGGTCCAAATATCTCGTTTTATAGGATTACTTTGAGGACCGTCTGTCTTTCTGTTTATTTATCCAGACCCGTGTTTAGTTTTTGTTTCATTTAGTCTTCATTTCTTTCATAACATTTTACGTGCTACTTTATTTGCGTAGACTTTAAGACGCAAAATGGAAAATCCCGTTGTTTCCCATTTAATTCCCTTACTTTCCCCAATTTACCTACAGACCAAATTTCAAATTTCTAAGTCCAATAATTTCACCTGAGCATTGTCTGTCAATCACTCAGTAACGAAATTACTAGTTTCGTTCGAGTCTTATTCAAGCTTATCTAAGCTATTTACAGATTGTTACTATAAATTACCAATGAACGAGCATATATTTTTAGCTTAATATTTACATAAATAGAGAAATATAAGCGATAATGTGATTTATATTTAAAATATTATAAAGTTAATCAGCTATGTATATACATATCTACATATATACATGTAAGAACCATATATTGGCAGCTGTGTCAAATTCTTAAGAAAATAAGTGGAAATTTTATTATGCAATGATTATATTGGTATATCTATTTATTTTTGAGTGAATCAATCAATGTTTTCTTATAGAATGATGAATGGCTCTGTGTAATGATTGATGAGCAATTGCGAATTTGATTTTTTTATTCTTAAATAGAATTTCTACAGCCCGACTTTTTTTTTAATTTTTGTGCGCTTAAAGATTCGGGTACATGTTAACATTGTACGTACTAATTGTGGATTCGAATTCGTCACTAAGAAAATATGTATATATTTTTTTGAAAATGTTTTCGTTTCCTAAGCGTTGTTAGACAAAGCACGGTTTTAGGTTGTGTCACTCAACCTGTAACATTCTTTCAATTGATGGAGAACAGAACATAAATGTATTAACACTAGATTAATTTTGTCTGCAATAAAGCTGGCATTATGCGAATACCAAATGAAACTGCTGTGGGATTAACACTGCGAAATAAATTTTAAAATATATGTATATTGATATTTTATAAAAAAATGTGCTTAAATTGTTATTAATAAAGCTTTATAGATAATTGCCTCTTATATTTATATTTCAGAGAAAAGAAAGTCGTTCCAGTTGGACTTAGAAGATGCTTTATCACCTCCGCCTATCTCAATATCAGCACCAGAACTTAGCTCTAGATGTGTTACGCCCTTTAAATCACTTCGAAATGCAGTCAGCTCTACCGAATTACTCCATGAGCGTGCAATGGCAAGGTTTTATAAAGCGGTTGCATTAGAAGAAGAACAGTCTAAGAGTAAAACACTAAACCGAGAACCCAATCACATTCCGTATACCAATACCAAAAGTACCGACCATAAAGATAGTAATGAGAAGCCAAAAAATAATAACATAGAACCTAATATCAAAACTCCGGAAATATTTATAAAATCAGACTCTATGGAAGCCAAGGAAATTAAATTTTTATCCAAGCGACAGGACTCTGATAAGTGGCAGAATATGTCGTTTGACGATGATTACACTGCAAGTACTGTATCAACAGATGGAGATTATTCTGAGGAAGAAGACAGCCTTGTTGAGGATGAGGCGAGAGAAAATATTTTGTTGGAAGAGGAACAAACATATAATCCACGAAACAAGGTAACACGGCCATCGCCATCGTCTGTCGAAGAAACTATGGAAATTGAAGAAGAAGATGAAGAAGAATATGAACCTGAAGATGAACCGATGAAACTCTCACCTCTTCCAGATCCAAATTTTGTGCCAAAACCGATTTTGAAAAAAAGAGATGGTGATTTAGATAAAGATATAGAATTAAAGCTGACAAAACAGGAAAAATATTTCCCAAATAAACAGAAAAAGGAAGATAAAGTTAACTTACTTAAGAAATTTACAAAACAAAAATCTTTTAGTTTTCCCAAAATAGGTAACAAAAAAGAAAACCAAAATATAAAACCTGTTCCAAAAGTTTGTGAAGAAAAATGTATAAAAAAGGATGAACCAACACAGGATATAATAAGTGATGAAGGTAAGACTGTCATAGATTATTATGGTAATATTGTCAAAGAATATGGTAGTCACAAAAAATCTACTACTCCACTTTATTTAAATACAGAGGACTTAAAGCAAGTGGCAGAACAACAGGTAAATAAAAATATAAAACCTGATCAGACAGCAGTAACGAAGAAAAAAATTATTAAAAAGGTTTTAAAGAGTCAAGAAAATTCGCTGAAACAAAAAAGTCAGCCTAATAATATAACTAATAAAGAAAAGACAAAACCACAAAAGGCTAAGCAATCAATCGAAATAAAAGATAGAAAGACAAATCAAATTAAAGAGAAAAGTCCTCTTAACTCACAACATAAGACAAAGAAACCTCCGCTTAAAAGTGAGTTAGATACACAAATTGTTTTGAAAACCACAGAACGAGCAACTATTGTTATACCAATAGATTATAAAAAGCTAGAAGAAAGAGCTAAGGCAAATGTTAGATCAGCAATCGATTACACAGTGGACGTTTGCTTATTATTGCTCGCTTTCTGGGTTTACTTCTTCAAGGATGAGAGATTAGCAATTCCATTTTTAATTCTCATCATCTATCGTCAATTACAAGAGACTATATTCCAAAATATCCCCGAATGGATAAATCGCCACACGCCCCAGTGGTTAAAGAAGAAAACTTCTTGACAATTTCCAAAGATATTGTGCGATTTGCTTGTGAGCTGTGTGTTGTGCTATATCGTGATTTAATTCACTCTATAATAAATAATATATGACAAAGTTTTTATATGCTTTACGATCCATTATAAAAAAAATATGTAAAATCTATAGGGCAACGATAATTAATCATTTGTAATATATTTCGGAAATTTGTTTTTTACTAAATCATCAGTAATAAAAAATAATATAATGTTTGACTATAAGCACTGTAAACGGTGTATAAGGTTTATATCACAGTTCAAAATACCAATAACCGAGTGTATAACACAGGAGCCCCCAAGAAAAGTATTTGACCCAAAACTTTGTTCTTTGCGGGATAAAGGATTAGTGCTCGGTATATATTATAATGAAAATGTGACAGGCGAAGAAGCAATACTAACGGCTAGTGCCCAAAAATATGACAAAAAATGTGGTGGAAAACTATGGAGCCAGCTAAAATTGACACCGATACCTCGACTAGGCGAATATAGAATATTTTACGACTTAGACAGTACTTACGGTTATGTGGCGGTTGCTGGGCTTGGGACGGAATGCTTAAAATTTAACACAACTGAAAAAATGGATGAAAGTAAGGAAGCTATACGTATAGCATCCGGTGTAGGTACTCGTGCCCTACAAAAATTTAAACCTTCCTTAATCGATGTGGAATCATTTGGAAATGCTGAGGCGGCAGCGGAAGGAGCTACCTTATCTACTTGGAAATTTCAAGAATATAAACGTAGGACAAGTACAGAGATTATTCCTAAAGCAAAGCTCCAACTTTTTGATGATTGTGATACTGAAGGTTGGAAGATAGGAACATTAAAAGCTGAATCTCAGAATTTAGCACGTTTTCTCCAAGAAATGCCTCCTAACATTCTTAATCCAATATCTTTTGCTAAAATTGCTGTAGATTTATTATGCGAATTAGACATTAATGTAGAAGTCAAAACTCAAGGTTGGGCTGCAAGCCACAATATGGGGGGATTCGTTGCTATAGGTAAATCATCAGTACAACCCCCTTTATACGTAGAAATTAGCTATTTTGGAGCAGACGAATGTACTAGGCCTATTGTACTAATTGGCAAGGGTGTTACATTCGACAGTGGAAGTATTGATCTTAGGTCACCAAAGGAGTTAAGATATATGAAAGGTGATATGGCGGGGGCAGCTTGTGTTGTAGCTATAACCCGTGCTGCTGCCATTCTTAAGCTTCCTATAAATATCCGTGGAATTTTGCCTCTATGTGAGCTAATGTCAAGTGGAATGGGTCCTAAATTTGGAGACGTGGTTTCTAGTGTCAGTGGTAAGAGCATACAAATAAGAGTACCTTCGATGGAAGGTCGCCTTCTTGTAGCTGATAGTTTGGTATATGCAAGAAATTATTGGCCTAAATTTATTCTCGATATAGGGACAATGTCTAAAGAATTACTTTATACTTTAGGAGGCGCTGCTTGCGCGTGCTATACAAACTCTGAGGAGTTATTTTGCTATGCAGAAGCCGCAAGTGGTCAGACAGGAGATAGGATTTGGAGAATGCCATTATGGAAATTTTATGAAGACCGTATAAGATGTTGCGAGGCTGCTGACCTTGCAAATACATCTACTGACAACATTGGAGATTCTCCTAATTGCGCCGCTTTTTTAAAGCAATTCGTTTGTGACAGCAAATGGATACATTTTGATACATATAACGTTGCTTATACTAAAGGTGTAGATTTCCAGTATCTTGACCGAGGCATGACGGGACGGCCTACGAGGACGGTCATCGAGATGATCTTCCAGTTGTTGGCAAACTCTAAATTGTGATTTTTTTTGTATACGTTCATGGATTCCGTAAGAAACACATTTTCGAAACAGTTGTTATGTATAGTTGTCGTATAATAAACCTGCCGAAAATATTATTTTCTTTATTACCTATATATAATAAGTAAATACAAATTGGCCGTCGGTTTTAGGCTATTAATTTGGATATTACTGAACACTTCACAAATAATCTACAAATGAATAGACGATTATATTATATTTAGTAGACAAATAAAAAACTGACCCTTAATCTTGTAAAAACATTGAAAATTTTACTGAAAATCTAGAAATTTTCCATATTTCTTTTAACCAGACCAGATGGCGTTACGAGTATCCTGAATCGCGCTTTTATTACGTTCAGTGCGAAGTGTAAAGGCTCCGCCAATATTTCAGCCTACAACTAGCCTGAGGTAACGCACCTTACACCTTGCGTTGACATCTAAGAGCCCCAAGAGTGTGTTACATTGGGTTAAATTACAAGGCACCCACAATTTTTGAAAGGTTTCATCTTTTCTGGTGCAACCTTATAATAAAATAAATAACAATTAATAAATACTGAAATTAATATGCATGAGGTTTTATTTATATGTAGAAAGGTGGATGGTGGCAAAATTAAATAATACATCACTCTACCCTTTTTTGCGTCTGTCTAACAATATGTTTATATGGACAATATGTTTTATTCCATACTTAGGAAAGCAAAATGCTTATTTTAGTACAATACATGTTAATTGTCAAAATTTGCACCAAACTTGATCTCAATAAATCAGAGAATGGAAACAGTTCACAGATCTACATATTATGCCCCAGAATAAAATATGTAACCACAACTATTTCGTAAACACGTTTACTTTACAACAGAGGTAATTATTCTCCTCATATATTTCATGTAAGTTAATACGGGTTTCTTTAGTTTAATTTAGTATATTTTGTACACAAGTTGTATATAGAAAACTAACATATAAATAAAATGTTATTTTTTACTAAGTCTTGGCGAAGGCTTCAGGTTGATTTATTAAAAAGATAGTAATGTAATCGAATCCCGTGTTCAAATTTCAAAGGAAATTTGGCACAACAACAACAACAACAATGGAAGATTGATAGGAAAATTTATATATAAATAATAATGCTTAGAAACTTCGTTCCCCACTAGCGTAGTGGAGCTCAACGCCGCGCGTCTTATTACCCGAGCGAATAAATGAAAATAACTTTGTCCTCGAGTGGAAAACGAACTCACGGGCTTGTGGATTTACAGTCAGACCATGTGACGCTTCACCAGTTCACCCTCGGCCCCTATGTAATCCTGTAAAAATAATAATTTTAATATATTTGAACAAAATCTCTTAATTACTGTCGTATTTACACTAAATGAGTTTTACTCTTAGTATGATAAACAACAGCGAGGTTTGAAGACATATTTCAGTATAGTGTTGTTTTTGAGACAAGAGAAAAGGACAAATCTGGCAATATAATTTTATTAATAAATTGTTATTAATAAATTATTAAAATTTGATTAAGTATAATATATAAAAAATAGATTTCTGTCTTGTGCGTTACCAAAAGGAAAATATTAAATAATTCCGAATTATAATTCCGAATCGAATCGTATTCAAAACCGTCGCGTTTACAGTTTACAGTTAACTGCCTTGCTTTGGGAACATTTCCTAGCTTGCCATTGAGAAGTAAACAATTACAAATAGAGAATGAATATATTATATACTTTTTGACAGTATCCCGATAATTTTAAAAAGCAAGGCATATTTAATTCTATTCAGTATAATTATAAATATGGATATTTTTTAGAAAATATATAAAAAATTTAATATAAAGGAAAAATGTTTCAGGGCAATGCTCTCTGACTATAATATATAGACGTACTCCTGGAGTTGGGCTGGGATAGGCGTTGTGGGTGTATCCTGGTTAGGAGACTGAGGAAGATTGAGGAGAGGTAAAAGATAAGATAGTCCATTGACTCATTGCGTTTCTTATGTATCAAAAGGCCTGGACGATAATTCTGAGAGTACGTTTTTAGGAGTTTCCGTTGGCCCTCGCTTATCAGCACACCACACTTCAAATCAAACTCTTTAGCTTCGTTATATTAAATATAGATAGATATTATACAAGACGACGTTTTAAAACAAAGTCGTCTTGCCAAAAATTGTATTGAGAAACACTTACCACATGGAACAAGGACAGAGGTAAGTCTTAGTATTAGTCAATATTATGTTTTTGGATCGCACCAAGCGAAAGCGCGTTTCATAATCGTCCAACGCCATCTAGCGCGTCCATCAACATTTAATGCTAATCCTAGAAACCCTACTTAATAAACCTGGGGAAAAAGAATTTATCAAATAAACTCCTCATATATTATAATATATATACATATATTGTGTAACTGTTAATATAGTGGTTTCATCTATAATCTATACAGATTACAGATGAAACCATTATATTAACAGAAATTAGAAAACCTTTTACACCAAGATCTGTCCTGAAATCCCCTGAAAAGGAATCGAGCCTATAATCGTCGCTTTTACAGTCAGAATATTTGATAAAAATAAATAAAATAAAGAAATGAGCGCCAGCTACGAATGTGCTACGGAACTACGTCTCACTTTCTCTTCATATATTACTGTTATTAAGGTACAAAGTTCAGCTCACGCAGAGGTCGCTATCTCAAAAGCCACGACATTAAAGTTTGCTCCGTTCTCCGTTCACCATTTTCTATCAAAACATAAAACAGAAACAATGTTCTATAAAAGGCAATAACATAAAAAATTTAACCACCATTTTTGCTATTTTTACGTTGTAGATTCAAATAATTATTTAATAAACTACAGCATTAAAGTGGAGATAGACGCGCTTTTCGAAGGTACCCAGGTTGTGTCGGCCTGGAAAGATTACCTCAGGATGGTCATTCTATAATTGCGTGGCGTGAGGAAGTGATTTCCTACGAAACTGCAAAGTAGTGGATGGTATTTGAGTTTGTAACATGCTGTGCTGTTAAAAATTCCGACGTCACTTTTTATAGTAAATGTAGTAGAGAACGGCGACGAGACGTCCCTTTTACAGATCATTGGGTCCCCATCGATTCGAACGGCTCTTCAATGTATACGATCAAATGTTTCAAACTGATACTGGAGTGCACCAGCCTAGATATGAGAACAATAATCAGAACAGCTATATCCCATATGGCATCGTGGGCACGGCAATCCAGTTTTATGCCATATGCGGGATACAGCTGTTCTTATTCCTGTTCTGACATTACTGTGACCCATGCACTGCTCAATTTTCGATACATTGAGTGCTTAGAGGAGGAACTCAACGCTGTACTTTACCATGTTATCAAGAAATGAAAATAATTCACTGCCCCCAGGAGGGAATTGTTGTATTTACAGTCACACGCTGCGTCACTGTGCCTCGACAGAGTTGCATGCTTTTATTTGATATTTTGTTATTGCCACTATGTAATTTAAGGATAGGCATAAATCCTATGAAATTCAATATTATTTATAATCCCTTTGTGCCAATGTCACTCAGACGCCAAATATTGTACCGTCAATTTAATATCAGGCATTGTTTATGACGTGTGATTGAATGGTTACGTATGGCTGTATAAAAGTTTTTTTATATTACATATTTTATATAAAAATTAAAATTTTAAACAATAATACTCTATTTATTTCATTTTTATGTGAAATTCACCAACAAACATGTGACCAAACCGATGGCTTGCAAGTTTTAAAAGGTATCAGATAATAGAGCGAAGTCAGAAAGACTCTGCAAGCCCTAACTCCTCATCGACCAACTCCCTCAGCCCAAACTCTACATCTTAGTTAAAGTGTCCGGCTAGCCCATTGGTTATAATTTATTTTAGGTTATTTTTTCTGTGTGTTTTCTGTGTGAAAGACGAATCCTTCTCATCTTTGCAAATTTTTTTTTCAGCTTTATGCTGTACCCCGTATACAGCAGGATAGGAGGAGAAAACCTAGTGTTAATACAATCCGTTCTTCTACACGTGCACTTTCCACTGAATTTTTCAAGACATGGTGTATTGTGTGGCGGACCTCAACACCGGGATTTTTGTCTTGATTCCAGAGAGAAGAAACAAAAATTATTATTATATAATTCACTAGTTTACAAATTTTAACATTTATAATATACTTTTGATGAAACACCGATTTTATTATTTTACAACCTAATTAGTATAGAAGACGATGTTTGAAGATAATCTGGCATGTCACAGTTTTGTGTTATGGCAACAATTATTATTATAATTTTTTATTTATTTCGATCCACCAGTGGTAATTACATTAAATCATACAGTAACAGTTACTTAAATCTAAACTGTTATAGCTAAATGCATTACCTTTTAAGGTGAATACCACATGCAATAATATACACTATATGTATCTAATTATTTCACACAATAAAATAAACAATACAAGTTAAAAAATAAATTATGAAACTTCAACTAATTGACTACAGAGTGATAAATATATAAATATAATGTAAAAATTTTAATGTTTAACAAAATTAAACTAAATAAAAAAAAATACAAAAACATCATTGAATATGAATGAAATATGTATATTAAATACATTCCGTCGCTTTTCGGCGATACTTAAACAAACAGTCACCGAAAGGATCCAAAGCTTTCTTTTCGTTAACAATTATGCAAAATCGAGACAAAGGAGACAAGGAGCTTCGAGAAGATTAGATTGTTTGCGAGAATTTTAAAATAAAAATTTTGTACTAGAGACGGGTTGTCGTGCATGCTGTTGATAATTTATATAAGAAAAGTGAATCAAGAATTTTTCTCCTATTTTCCAAGCTACTTAAATTAAAGTACGCAAGCCTATACGTGTAGGTTTTAAGTGATCTCAATTTTCCACACGAAAAGTTGAGGTGGTGTAGAAAGAGCTTTTGTAGCCTTTCGATTCTGAGACAGTGAGCGTAATAGGGTCTCCATACAACACTGGCATACTCCAATAGGCTTACTACTAAGCTTTTGTATAATATCACCTTCGTGCAATTTTTTTTAAATTTTGTGTTTCGCATTACAAATCCCATTTTGCTCGCTCTAGCAGTGATATTTTCTAGGTGCGGTACAAATGTCAGCTCTTTGTCGAATATGACACCTAAGTCCCTAATTGTATCTACTGTACTAATAGAGGAACTATCAATATAATATTTAGTTGTTATATTTAGTTTCTTTCTTTTAAAAGTAATATGAAAGCATTTTTTTACATATAGCATCATAGCATTTAACTTACACCAATTACTCAAACTAGTAAGGTCCTTTTGTAGCTGGCAAATATTGTTTAGATTACGGATAATTTTGATAATTTTAAGATCATCTGCGAACATTAGAGGTGTAGAAAATAAGAAGCATATGTATTCACCTACCCGCAACATAATCTTTGATTCTTGTGTTTTTATCAAACAAAATTAATTATGTGTTTATCAAAATATCACTTTGATGGTGCCTTACTTGAACTTAATTTAAGTTCTGATTGTTTTTGTTACGTTTACGGACAGTTTATATTTCTAATTATTTTATTATTATTTATAATATAATTTACAGTATTTGAATTGAAGGCTGATATCGGACAGTCTTAAAACCTAATAAAGATAAAACGTCGGTCCCACACGTTCTTTGTGAAAGCTTATTCTAATAAGCTGGGCGTCGAGCATAAAAAATATATCTTCTCTTTGAATCGCCTATACTGTGGATAGAACCGTCAAATCACGAAATAACTGTTATGTTTGTATGACAAATACTACGGGCTTTAATTCACAAAATAAGCATAAAATTAAATATTATTACATTCCATTAGTCTCAAAATCAATAGCACAATTAGAAAACCTGAATCTGTTATGTCCAGATGACCTTGTTCGAGATATGCAAGTATCAATAATTAAAGCAAAGATTCTTGCTTCTCCGAACCGAAGCCAATCTCTTATCACTTATTTCAACAAAAAGGATATTTATTGCTTTTGCCGGGGCTTTATGTCACTTAAGGTACATTTTCTTCACTTAAAGCTGAACTTTTTCATTAAAAACTTGGGCGCCTTAAGTGACTCACAGGTTTAGCGTTTCCACAAAGACCTCAAGATATTTCAAGACAGTCATGAAGGTTTTCGGGAGGTATGTTAGGGACTACTGCTGGACTGTTTTGAGGGAAACTGATCAAGAAAACTTAAAAAATACATGATTTTACTATCACTTGTTTCTAATTTTTCATTTATTATTTAGAAATTTAATTCGTTTTTACATTTCTAATAAATATTTTATGACAGACACGGGACAGATTTTTTTATTTATTATTTTTTCCGTACTAAGTGCACTAGCATTTATATAAAAAACTGACATTTTGGCGAAAGTATATAAATTAAATAGATGCAAAACCACGGGGTCCATCAAGTTGTAACACTAGGTTCCTAGATTCCCTCTGCCTACTCTGCTATGTGCGGGATACAGCGTGAAGTTAAAAAAATTGTTTTGGCAGGATATAACAATCTTATATTGAGCTACGCTATGTGCTATATAGTATTCTATTCTCAATTTTCTGTGGTACATGATAAAGGTCAACGCTCTTTATACAACAGGTTATATAAAGTGTTAAAGGAGTAATCTGATTAGTCTCGAGAGTTTTCTTTGCGTTTCCTGCCAGATAGAGGATACAACGAAAACAATAAATATCATAAATACATTATAGAAAATAAAATAATAATATTTTTTAACAAAAAAACCTGACTTCAACCCGATCCCATTATCAGAACCTACCAAACTCTCACCAAACTACCCTTGAACTGTATGCTTTCCTATTTAAAAAGAATCATCGAAATTGGTTGGCGTGATATTGTGTTTGTGGGTTCGATCCCCAGTCGAGGAGATGAAATATTTGCTTAAATTAATATATCCATTTCTTCGCTCTGGTGTCGAGGCTAAGCGCGGCGTTGATTTCTGCCACTCAACACGCAATGCCTCCAGATTTTGCAGAAAGTGGGGTACAGAGTGTCTTAATATTAGGTTCCCTCTGCCTACACTGCTCTGTGCGGGTGCTTTTTTTTTTATTTAAATGCAAGAATAATAAAGGAACTAAAAAAACAATTTCTATTAAATATAAAATATATAAATTCAGACTCTGTCGAGTTTTGGTTATGCTTAATTTAGTAATATCGTAAGCACTTTTTTATTAGAAAACACAATCGGAATGTATAAGAGAATGAGCTGACCGTATCTTACCTTTTCCGGGCTTCTCGTGTTGTGGGTTGAAGACTAAAAATTTTAGGCATGAATCCCAGGTGGTAGAAACTTTCCAGCTTTTGATTGTTTCTCAATAAAACGGTTGAAATATAGGTACTACATTTGCGACTTCTCTATGATGAAGATAGTCGAAACTTATATTTTAAATATAATCTCTAGAGGCCAGTCGACGCAGTTTCTCAAGCGTGTGACTGTAATCACGACGATTGTGGATTCTATTCCCACTCCACTATCGCTATTTATTAATATTTTCCCTCTCTGGTAAAGAAGCAAAGCGCGGCGTTGAGTTCCGTAAACGCAATGCCTCGAATATCCGGCGGAAAGTGGACAACGAAATGTTTTAACACTAGGTTCCCTGCTCTATACGGGATACAGCGTGAAGTTTTAATTTCCTTCGCCCTGATAACAAGGCAAATTCGGCAGAAAGTGTGAAACGGAAGTATCTTAATAGGAAGGGAGTGTCGTAACACTAGGTTCGGAGGTATCCTTTGCCTATCCTGCTACCTTTGTGTATGTGCAGGATACAGCGTGAATCAAAAAATTATATATAAATTATTTCAATAAATTGCCATAATTGACGTCGTAACAAGAACGATCAACATATCACAAATAAAGACAATTCTGACACAATAATTGGCCGACTATTACTAAATTGAAAATATATACGTCACTCAGTTGTACCTATAAATAGTTATAATAGGCTGAAATTCATTTTCCAATGATAGTAAATTGCTTATTTTATATTCTGTACAATTTACTATTTTAGCGAAGTAAAATGTCTAGAAGCGGTTCATTAATCTGTCTCAAATTATAACTATATATTTATTAATTCGTTTTTGGCGTTCCTCGAACCTGGTTAAGACACTCCGATCCCCACTTTCCGCGCAACTTTCAAGACATTGGGTGTTGAGTGTTGAATGGCGGAACTCAACGCCACGATTTCTCTTGTTACTAGAAAATAAAAAAAATAAGTAATACAATTCCCCAAGTGCGAACAGAATCTACAATCATCATATTAAGAAACAGGCACTGTGCCTCCGCACACATTGCTAGAGTGTAAGCACGACGGCCTTTCAAACTTATACATATATTTTAAAAAAATTAAACAATACCAAAATTGTAAATTCTGCGAAATTCTAGCGTTTCAAAGAAACTACAGATTATATTAAATTACTTTTTAGAAAACGTATAAAAATTAGAACGTAGCGGGATAATAACCCGCGCCTCTAGAAACCGTCTAAACGTTCTGACCGATAAGCCATAGGTATTCATCAAGTTATGTGAAAATTCTTATATTTCTAATATTTATATTCATTATCTAATATTTATATCGTTAGCATCTCTGTAAGGATTTTGGATTTTTACAAATTTCCACTACCCAAACTACCCAAACCAAACCCAAAAACCCAAACAAATTACTAAGAATTATCATTGGGCAAAAGAAAATGTTATTTATTTAATATTACTATTAATTTTTAAAGTGTTATTTCACAATTAGGAAATAAAAATAAAATAAATAAATCAACTTCACGCTGTATCCCGCACACAGCAGGGTAGGCA
>DWAP01001022.1:0-17445 GCA_018230625.1 Heliconius eleuchia
AAATATTTACTTAAATGTATATTTCCATTTCTTCGCTCTGGTGTCGAGGAAAAGCTTGAGTTCTGAAATTCAACACAAAACTTGGCAGAAAGTGGGGAACGGAGTGTCTTAACACAAGGTTCCCTTTGCCTACCCTGCTGTGTGCGGGGTACAGTGTGAAGTTACATTTTTTTTTTAATTTACATATCCATAATTAATATCGATAGACTACATAGATTAATACATTAAAATCATATACAATCTATTTATAATAGATTTTTTACCATACAATTGAAAAATCTACGGATGCTAGTGCATCTAATGAACTTTACAATAAAAATCATAGGATCTTAAATATGCTTATTAATTCTATTATGGTTCTTATTATTCATTTATATTATGTTGTTCTTATTTAACATTTTACTATGTTCACTAATAACCGTCAAAAAGTTCTTGAATAATCATAGTTAATTTGCAGGATATGAATCAAGGATTTGTGATTAACTTGACATTTAAAGAGGAAGCTATTGGATTTGAGCCAACGTTCAAACAGTTTCGTGATCAGCTCTGCCTTCTGTATGATTTCATTATCGACGCTTGCAGGCAGTCGCCCAGATTGGAGACTTTGCTTTATCAAGACTATGTGGTCACAAACAGAGTTACACTTAGGGTAAGCTTAATAATAGGTAAATCTTTTCGAAACGAATTATAATTGATTTCTTGCATAGATATTTAAGATCTCTTGTTACAATTTGTATTTTTGCTTTGATGTTTGCTGTGGTTTGCTAATATTGAGTATTGGTCAAAGTCAAGCTAGTCGTTTATAAAGTCTTCAAGTCGCTAAAGGAATAAAACAAATAAAAAACCATTATTTTCAGCCAATAATCGATAATGACTTGGTAGAAGACTACAAAAAGAAAGTAGCCGATTTGATAAACGACCAAAGAATCGGACCTGAATTGCGCGTGCAAGATTTTGATAACTACGTGTGTCTTCTAAATGGTGAAGTAAGTAAATAATTTTTAACATTTCCAAATCGATGACAATGTTGATTGCAATGTTATTTCACTCTGACAAATATTTTTTTAGAAACGCTTAAAAAAAAGTACTATATACTTTCTAAGGTGGTACAATTGGTACATTGGTCAATTATTGTATGATGATTGATGATTATCCTATCGAAGTCGAGTCAACGATTAATGTATGAAATAAAAAGTTTACGCGAATTGTTATACGCCGCAGAGTAACGCATCACTAAAGCACAACAAAGTACCTACTATTATTTTTTTGAGCCAGTAAAATAATAAAAATAATTTCGAAAGGCAGTCGTGGCGTAGATGCACAAGCGTGTGACCCACACTCTTTTATAGATATATGCTTTGGTGTAGAGGCAAATCGCGGCGTTTGGTTCCGAGATGCCTCCAGGATTCGGCAGAAAGTGGGGAAGCAGGAAAGCAGGATACAGCGTGAAGCTATTTATAATATTTTGATAACTTTCTTGATTTCACCCAAAACATTGTTTTTTGTGAAAAAATTTGTTATTTAAATCTTTTTTTTATTTTTTTTTATTTAAAATTTTTTTTCTACTAAAAGTTATTAGGAGGGCACCAGATAATGCTAGAGTTTCCACATCCACCTTTGCTCTTCCTACGCCCATAGTTTTCCGCTAGCTAACATCCTACAAGTACTGCTAATAATATAAATGTAAAAGTTTGTGAGAGTGGATGTTTATTGCACTATAACGCAAAACTACTCAACGGATTTAGATAAAACTTTGCAGTTACATAGCTCATACGTGAGAAAAATACAATTAAAATAAACAATACGCTACAATTTATGTGATGATTTTGTATATTTGGCTCTATTATAACAATAAGTTTAGGCGGGCAAAGTACGTGTGGGTCGCTAGTATAATATAAGGATATACATCATAGAAGCTTGTTCGGGAACATTCAAAACATTCACCAAAACATTTCAGTCACAATCGCAAGTCGAGAATTTCATAAACTCCGAACCGGAAAAAAATTTTGAGGAGTTTTGCGAGGAAGCTGTTAAATATGTAAATGTCGCCAAAGAGATACCTTCGAAATTGGAGGGAACCGTCATAATCGGTATGTTCAGAATGCAGAGGGGTGATTTGATAAATTCCTTGAGAAGTGCCGCCACTCGCCTCGCTAACACTCTGCTGCGGAGGATGACTGAAGACTACCAGAATATGATTAAAGCGTAAGTTTACAGTTCTAATATTTTCTCTTAAACAGCTAACAGATATTCGAGCTTTAAAATAACAAATAGTCTATACTTAATAGAGCAACAGTTGAATTTCTGAATGAAATATTTATCTTTATTTTTAAGTAAAAATTGATTATGTAACATTACTACATAGCGGAGCGGACTCGCTTGAACTATACGAATATTTCTTAAATATATTTATAAAAGTACTTTTAATTTTTAATAGGATTAGTAAGAAAATAAATAAGTCTAAATAATCAAAATAAGCGGAAAAAGAATAATAACTAGACATATTATAAGAAAAACAGCCGCGAGTGGGGTCGCCCACTAAGTGTTCCGCTTAGAAATTTAAGCTTTTTTTGAGATTTAAGCTTAGCTTAGCCGGAGCCCTATTATCCGGCACATCACTTTACACTTTACAGTTAGCAGTTGTAAAAACAAATTTTGGCCATATATTTTTTTACGATTTTGCCGTGATTGTGTCACAGACAGACAGACAGAGTTTATATTGTTTGTATTCATTTTAGAATTTACGACGAATATTCGTTAATAGCCAACACTTTGCTAACTCCGCCACAAGACACGGCGGCGCTGATGGTGCTGATAGATTATTGCAAGAGAGTTGAACAAGTGCTTCTCGAAGAAATGGAGGATAAACTAAGAAATGTCTTAAGATATATCATATTCTTGAGCGACTACACGGCGTTTACGCCGCTGGAGATGAAAGCAAATAATCAAACTTTTCATTGGTATATTTTTTTGTAACAATAGAATTTATTAACCTTAATAAGCTGACCGAGGTCGTCGTGGCACAGGCGCATAAGAGTGCCGTAGTGAACGACGGTTGTGAGTTCGATTCCTACTTGGTGGAGAGAATAACTTCATTTCCCCGGTCGCATTGTCCCGAAAACCGGGGGAAAGTGAGGAATGTTATACAGTTTAATTGAATAGAGACATGATTTTATTTAAAAATATAAATAACTAACTTTCGTATAGAACTTACTGGCATACCGACATGACAGGTACGCGCGTTTGCCCGGTGTTATTGAAGAAAATAAAGTGATTTGCGATCAAAAGAAGGTTGAATATCAAGAACTATTGCAGGTAATGCTTTATTTGTAGGTTAATCATAAAAATAATTATGTTTTAAATAAAAAAGACAATCGTTGGTAATGCCAATTTCACATGTTGCATTATTGTATTTTGGTTGCTTAACTTAACTTGATCTTAACTGATGTCGTATATCATATATAAATAAGAAATATAAGAAAAAATAACATAAATTAGGTTCGGATCGCTAAGTTTATCGAAGATCTGGACATCTACGAAACTCAATGCAGTGAACTTCAGTATTGGGGTGATATTACCGAACTCCCCAAGTACGTGACGCGGGCGCGGCGCCTCGACGAAAAGTAAGAAACGGTCTTATTGACTTACTTTTGGTCTTCTAATAAGAATATTTTACTAAAATCAATCCAATTTGCAGGCTTTCAAACGCTTTGGCCAAAATAGATCAATTCAACGAGGAAGAAATGTCATTCGGATGGGAACTGTCTCAATATCCCAAAAGGAAAGCTATCTACGATAGACTTGTTCCGTATAAAAAGTTATACGACGCAGGATACGATTTCCTTGAAAAATATACAACGTGGATGACTTCGAAGGTAAAACGTTTATTCGTTAACATTAAATGTAAAAAATAACTATTTAGTATAGTCGTTACATTTAGAATAATATATTTGAGTTTTATAATATAATAGGTAGGCAGTTTCGACCCTGAAGACATCGAAGGCGACGTCAGTTATTACTACAAGATCGTATACAAACTAGAGAAGTCATTCCAAGACGTCCCCGATACTTACCAACTGGCGCAATCTGTTCGGTTTGTATTCTCAAACATATACGTATGTACGTATGAATAACATATAAAATTTTTTCACGATGAATTGCGTTGCATACTTTTATCTCTATTGAGAGGTTAGCTTTGTTCGTTTTTGCTATACGTGTTGCGGCCCACCATTTTAAAAGACCTAATCAGCCTCAAATTTTTAAATGTCCTGAGCGCTGTGTTGGCAATACCGGAATTTACCTTAAAATTATTTTATTTTTACTCATATCTTTTATACTCAATAATATTTTATTTCTCCCCAATATATAGATAGTCTATTTTATTAATGATCTTAGGATTGTTAAATCACATCCAGAGGAAGTTTTAGTTGTCAAAGCGATATGTTGTAGGGTTTTGATCGCTTACAACTGCGGCGGTTCAAAGTCAAATCAAACATTTTGTTTCTCTTATATATTATTCTATGTTTCATTTAATATACCTACATAGATTTATGTTGACTAATACAATCTTAAATAATATTTCAAATGGTAAGGATAATCTGATATAGAATTTGTTTTTCAATTACTTATTTTAGAGAAAAAATGGAAGGATTTAAGACACATATGCCCATAATACAAACTCTTGGCAATCCCGGCATGAAACCCAGGCACTGGGAGAAAGTTTCCGAAATTGTTGGTTTTCCTATCGTCGTAGATGAAGAACTATCGTTAGAAAAAGTAATAGATTTCAATTTAGTTGACTATATTGAGAAGTTTGAGAACATATCTGAGGCTGCCACCAAGGAGAATAATCTTGAGAAAGCTTTGGATAAGATGATAAAAGAATGGGCCGAGCTACGATTCGATATATTACTTTACAAGTTAGTTACAATATCGTCGGCTTAGAATGTAAACCTGCTATGTCCGTTTGTCGTCGTTACCTACTCGTTCATTTTTATACCATAAAAATACAAAATCGAGCTTTTCGATTTATTTTATTTCATACACACAGTATTCACAAATCAGTTTTCTTAATTGTAAAAACCTTGTGATAATATACTCATATTTTTAGTCTCTTCTTAGAATTTGCTTAGTATGCGGTTAGCAAGTTTACGTTTTAAGCCGAATATATGTTTTTTCTTTTTTTATGTTTTTTATACATTTGTTTAAAATGTGATTAATATCACGTTTTCTTTCAAAAGTTATGTCGTTTGTTAATAATTATGCAGCAATATTTTTCAGGGATACAGGTACATACATTCTGTCAAGTGTCGATGAAATTCAACTGTTGTTGGATGATCATATCGTCAAGACACAGACAATGAAAAACTCACCGTACATTAAACCGTTCGAAGAAATTATAATGTAAGTGTTAAACTCAAGAATATATTTCTTAAGATTAAGTCTATTAGATTTATTCATTAATAAATAGATTTTGTGTGTTCAATTCATAATAGTCGTTGTTTCTTTCTTTATGTAGAGATTGGGAGAGCAAGTTAATTCTACTACAAGAGATATTGGATGAATGGCTCAAAGTTCAGGCTACTTGGATGTACTTGGAGCCCATATTCTCCTCTCCTGATATTCAGCAACAAATCCCGGAAGAAGGAAGGAGGTTCAGTGCCGTTGATAAGGTCCGTCAGACATTATAATATTATAATTGTAAATTAAGAAGTGTTAGAAAATATGCCTTAATTAATAATTTCTTTTTCATTGTAATTTTTTATACGATATTTATTAAAAAGATGAAACAAAGTTTGAATATTGTATATCACATATACATAAAAAAATAATGATAGTTTTTTATAAGATAACAATAAATTTAATAATAAATTAATCAGATAAAGCCTAGTGTTAAGTCACTCCGTTCTTCATTTGATTTTTAACGTATTATAATTAATATTTTCAATCATATTTCAATCTTTACACTCAAGATGTGGCGAGAGATAATGAAGGTAGCGTCCGCCGAGCCGCGGGTGTTAGACGTCATCACCATAGAGAAGATGTTGGATCGTCTCCGCAAGTCCAACAATCTCTTGGAGCTGGTGCAGCGTGGACTGAACGCTTATCTTGAGAAGAAACGACTTTACTTCCCGCGCTTCTTCTTCTTATCTAACGATGAACTGCTGGAAATACTGTCGGAGACTAAGGATCCTATGCGGTATGCTTATTCATATTTTATTTGAGATTGTCAACACGGATAAATTTAAAGACAAATACTGTAATAAATATATCAAAAATATAGACAATTGACTGCTTAAAAATATTTTAAATAAAAGCAAATATAACTTAATAACGAATGAAAAAAATCTTAAAAAACTAAATAGATTACTAAACTAAACAAAAGAGATTATTTCTTAAATGATTTATGTATTTTTAGTATTATTTTAATAATTATGCTGTAGCGAATATTTGACGAATGCTCAATAAAAATATCGTTATTTTATGGGCCACAATATAAGTTAATCTGAATCATGTAATTTCAGTGCTTTATATATTAATTAATCGCATTTGCTAATTATTATATCGAGTAGTGCTAAGTGGAGTTTATACTTTGTAAAATGTATATTTTTATGATCATTGTTAAAATTATACACTATTCGTTATTGCAAAAATAAATATCATTTTATTAACTTATTTTAATTATTATATCTATTACATTATTCCCACAGAGTACAACCGCATCTAAAGAAGTGCTTCGAGGGTATCGCTAAGCTCAACTTCACAGAGGACCTGGTGGTCACTCACATGCGCTCCTCAGAGGGGGAGGTCGTAGAGCTTACGCTTACTATAAATACGGCCGCTGCTAGAGGACAAGTAATATGACATTCAAATTTCATAGATATTATACTATATACTGAATATACTGTGAAGCGAAGTGTCTAGACACTAGATTCTCTCTACCCTGCTATATGCGATACGTAACAGGGTATTTATGTGCGTACAGGAAGATGTCTGCTATATATAAAGTAAACAAAAATATTACAGTAAATAAAAAAAATATTGAACTAAGTAAAAATATAAGTACTCAAGTGCGAAATTGAAAAGGTGGAGAAGTGGCTGCTGGAGCTGGAAAAGGCGATGAAGGCGTCGGTGCACCGCGCGGTGGCGCGCTGCCACGCCGACTACGCGCGGCGCGCGCGCCCCGCGTGGGTGCGCGCGTGGCCGGGACAGACCGTACGTCGCATTCTGTAACGCTGCGGCCCGCTGCGGCCGGTGACTGCGGAGTCGCCTGGCTGTGGGTCGGTGCCCACTCGAGGAAATTAAATATTTATTTACATTTATGTTTTCATTTCTTCGCTCTGGCATCAAGGCACTAACCCGGCGTTGAGTCCCGCCACTCAACACGTAATGCCTCGAAAAATTCGGCGGAAAGCGGGGAACGGAATGTTCACACTAGGTTCCCTCTGCCTACCCTGCGGTATGCAGGATACAGCTTCAAGCTGATTTATTTATTTTAAATTTAAAGAACGCATTCAAAAATATAAATGGGGCCGTTGTGGGCCGTCGCACTGTCTATACGCATATATTAAACGAGTAGGCTTCATCATCAGGATCAGTTGCGATTAAGAAAATTATCACTCATAACGTTGCAGTCTTAATAAAATACGACATCAACGTATTTATATTATTTAATTTTTCTAAAATATTAGGTGCAATGTATAGCGATGACGTTTTGGACGTCGGAAGTGACGGAGGCGATCCACAAGAGCATCGCGGCGATGAGAGAGTACTGGGACAAGTGTAACTACCAGATATCTAAGATAGTCGATCTGGTGCGAGGGGAACTCAGCTTGCAAAATAGAATTACGCTTGGTGAAGAACCTTATAATAATTATTGTAATTAGTTACTAAGAAAACACAAACAAATTTGAACGTAACGGGAACAGCTTTATGTGTCCTGCATTTAGCGAGGTAAGCAGAGGGAGTCTACTTTTAAAATACTTCAGGTGCCGCCGAATTCTGGAAGAGTGTCGTCGACTTCTGTAAAAGGAGAAATTCATCAATTCGCCTGTATTTTTGTTGTTTGTTACCTCTGAACTTTTGACTGGACGAACCGATTTTGATGATTCTTTTTTTATTCGAAAGCTTGTGGTTCCCGGATGGACACATGAGAACCACTACTAGTATTTTAATTTGGTCCATTTCTGACAATAGTATCTATGAAAAAATTACATAAGTCTTAAATTGGCAATAAGTATGTGTGACAAATGGACGAATAACTTAATATCTCGTCAAGCTTCAAGGTCAAGATTTTGATGATTTTTTTTGTTATTGGAAAGGGTACACTTCAAGGGTTAGTTGGTAAGAGTTTGGTTAAGTTCTGATAATGGGATCCGGTTGAAATTGAAGAAATCGGTTTTTTCGGGTCGGTTAAAAATTATGATTATTTTGGCTTTAAGCATTCCTTCTTACATGAATTCTTTTTAAATTTAATATGTAATTTTTTTAAAGTAATTCATTATAATTTGAGGCCCATTGTTTCTAACAGTTTATATTTGAACAGGAGCATTGGTAGTACTAGATGTTCACGCGCGGGATGTTCTCATGGAGCTGATAGATTTCAACGTGCAGTTAGACAACGACTTTAATTGGCTGTCACAGATTCGGTACTACTGGGAAGTAAGTTTTGTATTACTAGCTTTTTAAATAACCTAGAAATAAACAATACAAGTTATGTATAGGAACTTATATCAATGACTTACAGTTTGTCAATTAATTAAATAAACAATATTAGTCAAGACGAATCTACCGAGATTTCATCTCCCACAACACCCGAAGTGTTCTGGGCTCAAACTCGATGATACCAAACCATTGCGCTGTCACTTGACTTCCCGTACAGTTGCAAGAAGAGGACAACAGCTGGCAAATAGCGACCAGAATGATAAACTCGCAGCTGATGTACGGCTACGAGTACCTCGGCAACACCGGCCGCCTCGTCGTCACGCCGCTCACCGACCGCTGCTTCCGCACGCTGTTCGGCGCTTTACATCTTAATTTAGGTATTTTTATTATGTTTTCGGCTATCCTGTCTTAAAAATAATCATTATTTTAGATTGTCCAGGCGGAATAAAATTGTACATATTTTTGAAGATTTTGCAAATAATTAAATTTCAACATATTGAATTAAATCTTAATTTTTACGTATTGCGTTTGCCATATCGTTTCTAAAATTCTAGCATCGACGAACATTGTATACTGAATTTAAAATACAAGTTTAAAAATTATTTCCAAACTTATATATGATTTCATTAATATTAATGACTGATGACTGACTGACGACAGAATTTATTATAATTTAATAATAATAAGCTTATAATAAAGGTGGAGCTCCGGAAGGTCCAGCGGGTACGGGCAAGACGGAGACAACAAAAGATTTGGCAAAAGCTGTGGCCAAGCAATGCGTTGTTTTCAACTGCTCTGATGGCCTCGATTATCTTGCTCTCGGAAAGTTCTTTAAGGTTAGTTGTTTCAAATATAATGTAACTGGAGATACTTTTTCGGCGTTGTCGTTCTATATTAATGTTTAATAAATTTCCGAGTGAAATATACTTAACACAGAGTAATTATATCATCAAATCATCATATCATAATCGAACACTGAACTTTGTAGAACACTGAACATCTGAGCATATAAACGCGACATATAAGGGTTCGATCCCCACTCAGGGAAATTATTAGTTTTATTTCCTCTTTCTAGTAAGGAGACAAAGCGAAGCATTGAGTTCCACAACACTCAATATATTATATCTCAAAGAGCTGAATGTTTTAAGCAGCGCGAATTAAAAAAAAATGATCTAGGGTCTAGCCTCCTGCGGTGCCTGGTCTTGCTTCGACGAGTTCAACAGAATTGACCTAGAAGTGCTGTCAGTGGTCGCACAACAAATATTGTCTATTCAGCGAGGAATTAATTCTGGAGCAACGGAACTGTTGTTTGAAGGAACTATGCTACATTTGGATAAATCTTGCGCCGTTTTCATTACTATGAATCCTGGTTATGCAGGACGATCTGAATTACCGGATAATTTGAAGGTACTATATTATATTGAACGAAATGTTATTAGAAAATTGATTATGTAGTTTCCTTAATAGCTTAAAGTTTTTTGTCCCGCTAGGGATACAGCTTCGAGCTGGTTCTCTAGCGGGGTAGACAGAGAGAATTTAGCGCCAAACGTTACGGTCTCTACTCTCTTCTGCCTCGGCCTCGCACACTATCATTAACCTCTACATACATGCCCTCTGGAGGGTCCTCATGGTTTTTACGTGACTTTCCAGTTTTCAGTATTTTTGATACTATGTTTCCAAAAGCCATTAGACGACTTCCCCTACTTTTTTACTACATCATACAATATTATTCAAAAAATTAAATTCATTAAATCCTATACTCTTAAATATTTGTTCCTTAGGAGATTTATTCCTAAAGAGATCCCTAATAGCGATAAAATAGTCTTTGCATATTACTCTGTAAAATGCATTCCTCTTTTGTTTGCTTTCATATATATATATATATATATTTTTCTAGTAATATTTAATTTATGTATGATAGAATTCTTATATTATCTTAAAACTATTATAGATGTTTTGATACATATTTTCTACGAAGTCACAATAATTTCAGGCGCTTTTCCGGTCAGTGGCAATGATGGTGCCGGATTACGTGCTAATCTCTGAGATCGAACTGTACGCGTTCGGATACTTGAACGCTAAACCTCTTGCGGTAAAGATTGTCGCCACGTACAAGCTCTGCTCCGAGCAGCTGTCGTCGCAGAGCCATTACGACTACGGTATGATTTTGCAACATTTTGAGGCCGCGGGGCGCGGGATGGCGGTACATCATATAAGCCCGACGCGTCTGCAGGCATGCGCGCGGTGAAGTCGGTGCTGCGCGCGGCGGGCGCGCTCAAGCTGCGCTACCCCGACCAGCTGGAGGACGTCATCCTGCTGCGCTCCATCAAGGACGTCAACCTGCCCAAGTTCCTCGAACACGATGTTCCGCTCTTCATGGTAAACTGTCACAGACCTGTGCGGCTAAATTATAGATAATCTCTGAAAAATCTATTACCACTTATATTTGTAGCTTATTTTATACAAAATAAGTACTTAACAAAAGTATAATATTTTAGTTGTGAAATTATTGTTGCCAGTTTGCTCAATTGCAAATTTTTGCACATCCATTTGGATGTGGTAAAGTTTGTACTTGACTTAATTGAATAGAAATTTATAGTCTGTGAAGCTGTTTACACTTTTTTGCTTTAGGGTATAATCGGGGACTTGTTCCCGGGACTGCCTTTACCGCAGCCGGGACTGCCACACCTCGTTTCGTGTCTGAAGGAAGTGTGCGTGCCACTAAACTTGCAGCCCAATGAATTTTTCATTGAAAAGGTTTCTTCTTCTACTACTTCTACACCCAATAACCTACCAGACAGATGGGAGATCAACCCATCAAATTATCAATAAATCCATCAATGAACCTAAAATAAATCCAGTGCCGTTTGTATCTAACTCTTGCTGTCCAAATCTTCTAATATTTAAAATATATACATAAAAAAAATATTCGTAATTCGTAACAAATAACATTATAATATTTTATTTATTTCATAGTATGACAAGTGATAAGAATAGCTGAAGAATATTTTTAACTTTGTTTTTTTGCTTAAAAATCACTAACATAAAATTATCTGCACAGGTTTTGCAGTTGTATGAAATGATTTTAGTCAGACATGGTCTCATGTTGGTTGGTTTCCCGTTTTCCGGGAAAACCAAATGCTACCACGCTCTCGGACATGCCTTGGGATTGGTTTCTGAAAAGGTATTTTTTTCATAATGTTAACATTAGTTATGAGGTGTTATGGTGTATATACTTTAATATTACGCATCTCCCTATATATTCATGTTCTTATCATAATACAAGCAGCACCTGACAACAGATGCGCAATTTGAAAGTGCATATACGCCATATCAACATGTAAAATAACAGATATAAATAGTGTTCGGGGCGGGGCGCCAAACAAGTTACAGTATTGTATATCTCTAATAAATAACATATTCGAAATATTGATGTCATATTGAATTTTCATATATATTTTGAATAGTTAATTATTAATTTATTATTTTTAGGGTTTGATGGATGAAAATGCGGTAGAGTGGACGGTGATAAATCCTAAGTCTATAACAATGGGTCAATTATATGGTCAGTTCGACCCGGTGTCGCACGAGTGGTCCGACGGCATCCTCGCCGTCAGCTACAGGGCGTTTGCTGTTTCCACTAATGATAATAGGTCAACTGTACACATTATTAGTATCATATAATCGGCTTGGAGAGCAAATCTGCTAACATTCTATTAAGCAAACTTTATTTATGTATTAGCAGAAGGTTTTTACAATTTCGAAAAAAGATTTCTATTTTTCACTGTATTAAATAGAACAAAGGTCAATTTTGTTTTTTTTTTACACTTTGGAACGTATACCGTTCCAAAAAATGTACGTAACGAAAAAGCAATAATTATATAAGTATAGAAAAATTGCTGCCTTATTAGTTGCTGTGTATGCGGGGTACACAAGCTTAGCTTAGCAAGTTATATCAAGGGGTGAAGCTGATTTTATTTTATAATTTCAATAGAAAATGGCTGGTGTTTGACGGCCCAGTAGATGCAATTTGGATAGAGAACTTAAACACAGTGCTAGATGATAACAAGAAATTGTGTCTAATGAGCGGAGAGATCATCCAGCTCGCGCCTACTACAAATCTTATCTTCGAGCCAATGGACCTTGAAGCAGCATCGCCAGCCACGGTAAACCTATGTTATGAAAAAATGTTTTTTTTTTTAGAAAAGAAGGGTTCAACGAGGACCACTTGATGGTCAGTTATTTTCGCCCCTGGACCTCTATATATCTTCAGGCAATTGGTTATGCGATGTTGTATGTTATAACGTAACTGAATGTATTGTAATTTGTTACTGATTGTGATTGGTGAGCCAATTTTTATATTGAAAAGAATTATTTAATTATTATATACATTTATATAGGACGGACTATAAATTATTATTAATTTACACAGGTGTCTCGTTGTGGAATGATATACTTGGAGCCAAAAGGTCTCGGCTGGAAATGTCTCCTGGAGTCGTGGTTGAACACTCTGCCACCCACACTTCACGGCTTCAATCGAAGTTACATTAGAATATTGTACTACCGCTTTATGTCACCTCTGCTTTGGCTTGTGGAGCTATCTGGACAAGTTAAGGTATTTCGCTTAGAGAATATTCATAACAATATAACGTATAACAACGCTTATTTTAAACACCCTAAACAACTAAAATAGTAAATTGATCAATCGTTCCAATTACGCGCTTATTTTATAATAATCCAGCTTAAATTAA
The DNA here is from genome assembly GCA_018230625.1 of Heliconius eleuchia. NCBI lineage: Eukaryota > Metazoa > Arthropoda > Insecta > Lepidoptera > Nymphalidae > Heliconius > Heliconius eleuchia. The sequence goes on from DWAP01001022.1 coordinate 13,416, forward strand.
TAATCAATCAATCAATCAATCAATGGTTATTATATTACTCGAGTACCAATTTTTATATTGATATAAAATATTAATATTTAGTAACTGCTATTGCTTCCAGCAAATGTATATAACATCGCGCACTAATTTGGTTAAAGCCTGCATGAATCTTTTCGACACCTTCATGGATGATTTTTATGATGAAAAATATGTAGAGCAGTTATCGGATCTCGACATAAGAGCACAACTTGAGGTAAATTTTAAAATAGATTTTCAGTGTAATTAGGATTTATGTTTGTATGTTAATTTTTAAGAGGCCGTCGTGGTGCAGTGGTGCAGTGTTTCACTATGAACGCGACGATTGACGGAGTACAATTGAGAGAATTAATAATTTTTATTTCCATGCTCGGAAAACTACATATAATTTAACAATAAATAATAATTATAAAAGGAGAAATTTGTTAACTGGTAATATTAGTTATATCATGTTATTTTTCTTGCAACAGGGTGTATTTTTCTTTTCAACTATATGGTCGATTGGAGCTACTTTAGAAAGTAATGGTCGATCTAAGTTTGATATGCTGTTCAGAGGCTTATTTGAAAAAGAATTTCCTGCAAAAGTGCTTGAGGCATTGAATTACCCAAAAGAAATTGGGAAACCAGAAAAACAATACATTTTCACAATACCTAAAGAGGGAAGTGTATATGACTACAGATTTATTAAAGAGGTAATATCTGTATACGTATATCGTACTTATTTAGAGAAAGTAGAAAAAATGGAAATTTTTTCTTTCCTAAGTGTGGAATGACACTTTAAAAATGTTAAAAAAATAAAAGTATATCGTATTTTTAGTTTGAGTTTGTCCATACTTCATTGCTATTTATTGAATTATGAGAATCATTTAAAAACATTCATACAGAATGAATAGTATTCATATTGCTGTATTTTAAAATAATATTGCGTATTTGTGATATGATTTTAATTTATTTCTTTTATCTTTCATAAAAATATTGATAATGTATATTTTCATATATTATTTCAACCATTTCCAGGGTAAGGGCAAATGGAAGCCATGGCACGATGACGTGGTGGCAGCTCCGCCAATAAGTAGAGATACGCCTCCTAATCAAATACTAGTCACTACCTTAGACAGTGTGCGGTATCTAGCGCTCTTTAAGCTTCTGGTGACACACCATAAAGCCGTTATGATGGTCGGGCCGACGGGAACTGGGAAATCTTCTTACATTATTGTATACAAGACGAAATAATCTATATTAATATATTTCATAAGTGATAGTTTTCTGTATATGTGTTTTTTTCTTATAGGACTATCTAGTGAAAAGAGTTGATACAAAAGTGTACAAAGCTCTAATAATGGCATTCTCAGCACAAACTAATTGTAATCAAACACAGGATATTATTATGGGCAAATTGGATAAAAGAAGAAAAGGTTATAATATAAAAGATTTTTTTATTAAACTTTTGTGGGATGCTTGATCCTGTTTTACTTTTAAATAATTATTATTTTCAACACAAATTAGTAATGTCATCGTCATCGTTTTCACGTCTTATCTTTCTTTCAGCCATATCTTTCTTTCATTAAGCTTAAATATATTGAAAGTGTAGAAAGAAGTATTTTAGTATTCTTTTCTCTCTATCTGAGACTAGTCGTGGCGTACAACATAAAGTGTGATTGAAAAAACGACTGGTTGTGGGTTCGATCCCCACTCGAGGAAATGAAATATTTATTTACATTTATATTTTCATATCTTCGCTCTGGTGCGAGGCAAAGCGCGGCGTTCAATTCCACCACTCAACACTCAATGCCTCCAGAACTTGACGGAGAGTGCGGAACGGAATATCTTAATAGTAGGTTCTCTCTGCCTATCCTACTCTGTGCGGGTTCTCTCTATCTGTTAAGTCATCACGTGTAAAACTGGTTGTGGTACCATCGAACGTCACGTGATGACAACATTGTGCAGGCGTGTTCGGTCCGCCCATCGGCTGCCACTGCGTGGTGTTCGTGGACGACGTGAGCATGCCGCAGGCGGAGGCCTACGGCGCGCAGCCGCCCGTGGAGGTGCTGCGCCAGGGCATCGACCTCGGCCTCTGGTACGACCGCAAGACCAACGCCGCGATGCACCTCGTCGACGTGCAGGTAACTCAGATTGTTCCCTAACCCATAATTCATCACCATTGCGTTGCTACATTTTACATAAAAAAAGATCATCTCGATATAACTTTAAGTTTTCGAGAAATTTGTGTATATACATACATTTACACTTATTTAAAAAGTTATATATATAACATATAAAATACAACATGAAATATAATAATAAAATCGAAAACAGAAATACATTAAAGTAATGCAATGTTTTTCTAAATAATTATAATTTATTTTTTATTTTCTAGTTTATGTGCGCAATGGGTAAGCCCACGCCGGGCGCCAAACTTGTGACGCCACGTTTCTCACGTCACTTTTCGTTCTTTTGTATCGATGAATTTGATGATGATACACTTAAAATTATTTTCGGCAGAATTATGCTCTGGCATTTAGATACAAGGTAAATACAATTGTATACAGCTTGCTATGCCAAACTAAAGATCTAATATCGTGGATTTTGTTTATAATAAACAAAATAGTTTATATATTTATACACAATTGTTACAGAGGATTTTCAAAGGAATTCGATCCTTGTATTGAAGAAATAGTATCAGCGACATTGGAAGTGTATAAACAGTGTAGGTTGAACTTATTGCCAACGCCGTCGAAGTCGCATTACACGTTTAATTTACGTGATTTCTCTAAAGTTATATTGGTACGTGCTACGTTAAATTTAATTTTAATGTTTTCTATGTATTTTCTTTTATTTGATTTACAGTAAATCAAAAATATGAATCAAATATCAAATAATCAAAAGCGTATTTAAAATATCATCAGGGTGTCCTGCTGTCGGTGCCAGAAGTAACACCAGATTTACAGTCCATCAAAAGACTATGGGTTCACGAATGCTTGCGAGTGTTCTCTGACCGCCTCACGGAAGATGCGGACCGCCATTGGCTGGTTAAATGTCTGAGAGAGGCCACACATTTGCATTTGAATGATGAGTTTGACAAATTGCTTGGCAGGTTGCTGGAGGGACCTGATGATATGGTAGATCGATTTATTTGAGAAATTGTTTATGTAGTATTATCTCTTCAATATTTTTTCACTGAATTGAAACTTATATTTGTCAAATAAATCAAATCAAATCAGCTTCACGCTGTATCCCGCACACATCAGGGTAGTCAGAGGTAACCTAGTTCTAAGACACTCCATTCCCCATTTTCCGCTGAAGTCTAGAGGCAATTGCGTGTTTAGTGGTGGAACGCATCGCCGCACTTTGACTCGACACCAGAGCGAAGAAATGAAAATATAAATTTAAATAAATATTTCATTTCTTCGAGTGAGGATCGAACCCACAACTAGTCGCCTTTGCACTCACACTTTGTGTCTGTGTGCCACGATTGGCCTCATTATTATTTATTATATTTGTCATTTTTAGATTTTTAACTTATCATTATGATTTTAGATTACTGACTTACATCTGCGCAATTTGATATATTGTGATTTTGCTAATCCAAAAGTCGATACTCGTTTCTACATGGAGACAGTGAATATGGAACATTTAAATTCAACAGTAGATGCTTACCTTGTGGAGTTCAATAACATGTCGAAGAAACCAATGAATCTTGTGCTATTCAGGTGATTTAATTAATTTCATAAGTGCCGTTAATTTGTATTTGATGAGTTCCACCTATGTGCAGTGATGCATTATTAACTCGATGCAGGTTCGCGATCGAGCACGTGTCGCGCGTGTGCCGCGTGCTGACGCAGCCGCGCTCGCACGCGCTGCTGGTGGGGCTGGGCGGCTCCGGCCGGCAGTCGCTCACCAGGCTCGCCGCGCACATCAACGAGCACGACCTCTTCCAGGTTATTATATAATAGATGATATGCGTGTGCCGCGTGCTGACGCAGCCGCGCTCGCACGCGCTGCTGGTGGGGCTGGG